>SJYA01002787.1:880729-932889 GCA_006410615.1 Neotragus moschatus
TTTTTTTTTTTTTTTTTTTTTTTTTTTTTGAGATTTTTGACCACCGCTTCAATTTCAGTGCTTGTAATTGGGTTGCTAATAATTTCTATTACTTTCCTTGTTCAGTCTTGGAAGATTGAACTTTTCTAAGAATCTGTCCATCTGTCCATTTCTTCCAGGTTATCCATTTTATTGCCATATAGTTGTTCATAATAGTTTCTTATAATCCTTTGTAATTCTGCATTGTCTGTTGTAACCTTTCCTTTTTCATTTCTAATTTTGATGTGATTCTTTTTTTCCTTGATGAGTCTGGTCAAAGGTTTGTCAATTTTATCTTCTCAAAGAACTGGCTTTTAGTTTTTTTAATCTTTAGTATTGTTTCTTTCATTTATTTTTATTTCTGATTGGATCTTTATGATTTCGTTCCTTCTATTAATTTTGGGGGTTTTTTGTTCTTTTTCCAATTGTTTTAGGAGTAAAGTTAGGTTGTCTATTAGATGTTTTTCTTGTTTCTTGAGGTAGGATTGTATTGCTATAAACTTCCCTCTTAGAACTGCTTTGGCTGCATCCCATAGGTTTTGAGTTGTCGTGTTTTCATTGTTTTCTTAGAATTGCTTTTGCTGTATCCCATAGATTTTGGAGTATTGTGGTTCCATTTTCATTTGCCTCAAGGTACTCTAATTACCTCTTTGATTTCTTCATTGACATTTTTTTTAAAAGTAGAATGTCCTTTAGTCTCCACATGTTTGTTTTTTCTATTTTTTCTTCCTATAATTCATTTCTAGTTTCATACGATTGTGGTTGGGAAAAATGCTTGATACAATTTCTATCCTGTAAAATTTGTTGAAACTTGTTTTGTAGCCTGACATGTGACCCATTCTGGAGAACTTTTCAAGTGCAACTTTTCAATGTGTATTCTGCTGTTTCTGGATGGAATGTCCTGTAAACCCAACTGGTCTATTGTGTCATTTATAACCACTGTTTCCTTACTGATTTTCTGTCTGACTTATCTGTCCATTAATAAAACTGATGTGTTAATACTATTATTGTATTATTGTCAATTTCTCCTTTTATGTCTATTAATATTTGCTTTATATATTTAGGTGCTCCTATTGCATATATGTATTGCATCTTCTTGTATTGATCCCTTTATCTTCATGTAATCCCCTTTGATTTTTTGTTCCAGATTTTGTTTTAAAGTCTGTTTTGTCTAATATGAGTGCTGCTACCACCATTTTATTGTGCTGTTTTCATGAAATATCTTTTCTCATTCCCTCACTTTCAATCTGTATGTGTCATTTAACTCTGAAATGCGTCTCTGCAGGTGGCATACAGATGGGTCTTGATTTTTAATCCAATTACCTGCCCTGTGTCTTTTGTTTGGAGCATTTAGCCCATTGACATTTAAAGTGATTATTGGTAGATATATACTTATTGCCATGTTGTTACTTGTTTCCTGGTTGTTTCTGTAGTTCTTTCCTACTACTTTATTTTTAGTTTATTACCTTGTGGTTTGATGTTTTAGTGGTATCCTTGTGTTCCTCTCTCTCTCTCTCTTTCACGTGTTTTTTTTGTTTGTTTTCTTCTGTATCTACTGTAGGTTTCTGATTTGTGGTTACTATAAGGCTCATGTATGTTTACCTGTATTTACTTGTTTTAAACTGGTAGTCATTTAAGTTCAAACGCACTCTAAAAGATTTACAATTTTACTCCCTTCCTCCATGCTTTGTATTTTTTACATTCCATATTTTACATCTTTATGCTTATCCTTTCACTTTTTTAATAGTTGATTTTACATTTCTCTTTTTGTCTTTTAAAATTCATGCTAGACTATTTAAGTGGTTGATCTACAGCCTTTACTATTTTCTTTTACCAGTAGGACTTATGCTTTCCTATAGAGTTTTACTTCTTGTTGTAGCCTTTTCTTGTCACTTAGAGAGGACATTTTAACATTTCTTTTTGGGTAGGTTTAGTATTGATTAACTCTTAGTTTTTGCTTGTCTAAGACTTTTTCTCTCCTTCAATTCTAAATGATAATCTTGAAGTGTAGAGTACTCTAGTTGCAGGTTTCCCCCTTTCAGCACTTTAAATATATCATGCCATTTCCTTTTGAGACTAAAAGGAAGTTTCTGCAAAGTTTCTGCAGGAAATCAGCCAATAGTCTTACAGGGGTTCCCTTGTATATAACTGCTTTTCTCTTACTGCCTTTAGAATTATCTTTTCATCTTTAATTTTTGTCACTTTGATTATCTCTTGGTGTGGCTCTGTTTAGGTTCATCTTGTTTGAAATGCTTTGTGCTTTTTTTACCTGGATATATTTCTTTCTTCAGGTTTGGAAAGGTTTCTGCCACAATTTTATCAAATATACACATTTTTGACCTCTCTCTCTTTTTGTTCTTCTTCTGGGACTCTTGTAGTACAAATCATGAGATCTCTTAAACTCTTTCTTTTTGCAGATCTGATTGCTGATTTCCATTATTCTATCTTCCAAATCACATATGCATTCTTCTGTATCATCTAGTCCGTTAATTCTTTTCAGTATGTATTTCAATTCTTGTATTCTTTAGTTCTGACTGACTCTTTTAAAAAAATATTTTTTATCTCATTATAGTATCTTTATTTTTCTAATTCAGATTAGCATTCTTATTACTAATTATTTGAACTCTGATACATTATTTGTTTCATTAGTTGTTTTTTTCAGGGGTTTTCATATTCTTTCCTTTGAATTAAATTCCTCTACCTTTTCATTTTGCTTAATCTTCTCTGTATCTATGAAATTAAGTGAAAGAGTTACCTATCTCAAACTTGAAGGGGCGTCCTTATGTAGAAGCATCCCTGTGCAGTCTGTTGTGCCCAGTGTCTTTGGTGGGAAAGCTAGGTTCAATGTTGAACATGAGTCACTCTTCCCCATGGTTTGCTGGTAGCTATCATGAGAGTAGGAGGTAGGACTAGAGGTAGAAGGGCTACAGCAAGAGCCAGTTGTGAGCCAGGGCTTCTCCTCAGTTTGATAGCCAACACCACACTGTTCGTGTAGGGGTGGGTGGGTCCCAAGTTTCTGGGTCAAAAGCCTTGAGGGTTGGTCTGATCTGGTTACATTCCTTCTGTGTGTGTTCTCCCCACTCCCAGCACTGGCACTCTCACCCAGGGAGAAATAGTGCTGGAGCAAGAGGAGCCGAAGTGGGTGCTTGGCATGAGTTGGGGTGTGGGCTGTGGTAGTCCCAGCACCAGTCAGAGCCCTGGACAGCTTCTGCTCTGCTGCCTTCATAGGCACCAGCAATGTTCAGATGTTATGCTTAGTCTGAGCTGTCTCTCTCCCTCACAACTGCATACTCTTCTCAGGCATGGCAGCCCTCTCCCCAGTGTGGAGCTGCACTGGGAGCAAGAGGGGCTGCAGCAGGTGCTCTGTTCAGGTTGATGTGTGTGTTACCCAGTGGTGGGAAACCAGCCAGAGTCCTTGTCAGTTTCAATCTGCTACTTCTGCTTTTTTCTGAGAGTAAGCAAGTGTGTGCATTCTCTTCCTAAGTGGAGTCTAGGTTTCTCTTTTTCTTCTTTTTTTAATAGTCTGGCTATCAATCCCACTATTTTTCAAAATATCAGCTAAGGGGAATTGTCCTATTGGTGTCAGACCCCAGGGTGTAGCACTCAGTATGTGGTTCTCACCACTCACTCCCCTGGGAGCATCTCCGAACCTATGTAATTCTCCCTCTTTTGTGTACCCTCCTAAGGATGCAAGTCCTGATCCGATCACTTCTCTTCATTTCTACCCAATTCTGTGTGGATCTTTCTTACAGTGTTGGTTGGATAGCAGTCTTTCTGCCAGTCTCCAGTTTGTTTTCAGTGAGAATTTTTCCACATGTAGTTGTATTCTTGATGTGTTCATAGGGAGGTGAGCTTTGCATCCTCTTACTCCACCATCTTGATCTCCTTCCTCTATATACTTTTATATTTATCAACAAATTGCCTTCCATGGGGGCATTAATATTTGGAAGTGCCTGATTCCCCTTGGCATTACCACAGATCATGTCAAAAAAACTGTTGCACTCTTGCCAATTTGACAAAATGTTATCTCACAGTAATTTTACTATTATGAGGTTGGTTAGCTTTTAATACGTTTAGGAACCACTTTTTTTCTTTTGGTAACTTTTCTTTCATACCCTTTGACTATTTTTCTACTTAGCTTTTGTTCTTTTTAATATCTATTTCCACAAGATCCTTACATATGACAGCATTAGTCCATTTTTTTCAAATTGAACTTAATGTATATTTCTCCTCAGACACTAAAATTATATTGGCTCATCCCAGTAACTTAAGTTTTTATTAAAGGTGCTATGTATATACAAGAAAAGCTATAGATGTAGACAATCCACCCAGGGATCAATCTATGTCATGGTGGCTATAGTGAGGCATGTGCTTCACCTCAGTTCTGGTTCTCAGAGTGGGATACTGTCAGCCCTGCCGTTTGCTTCTGCTTGTATCTTTCTTGTCCCTGGAGGTCTACTGGCAGATTTTCTCCTCTCCAGAAAAATCTTCAGACTCAATACCATCAGGAAACTCTTCACTACTATAGGTAAGAACTGAGGTGGATACAGGGGGTGGATGTGGGATGCTCAGGGAAGCTTCCTATTCACTCTTTGTTCTCTTGCCCCAGGGGTTCTCCTCCCAGCTGTGCTCTTCACATCTGTTTTCTGGGTTAGATCCAGCTTCAGCACTACTATAGCCTTCTTGACAATATCTTCTGCCATCAAAAGCTTCGCTCAATCAGGAGCCCTTGTCAACTTCATGGATATTGCTCCTCGGTAGGGACCCCTTTGCTTGATCTTCACAGAAGTTCAGTTCATATCCAGTAATCTGCTCTGACACACACGAGTAAAATGTGACATGTACTGTGGGTCATAGGAAATTTCAGCACCACTCCTCAACCAAATAACTCCTGGAAGGGACCCAAAGCTCGTCAACCACTATTAAATTAGTTTTTCCAGATGAAAACAGGAGTCAGTGGCTGCACTCACAGTTCAGCTGTGGGAGACTCATGCCAATCTCTTTCTGTTGGGGTATGCAGCAGTTACACAGGACTGGGTCACTGAAAGGACTCATAAACTTCAGAGGGTATGCTTATGTAAGCCTTTAATATAGGTAAAGGATAGCAGGAGAAACATTTACCTCTGATATAGGAAATATCAGAGATGACTGAGACTTCCAAATGTAGCTCCCAGGGACCATCCATGGACCGTTCACAGTCAACAGGACACACTTCATCTTCAGATAAGGAACCATCAAATTACATGGGAGATACCTTGGTCTTAGGGAAGCCAATGTCTCATCCAATGAGAGATCTTTTATACCTAAAAACAAGGCTTCTTAGCAGAAGCCAAGAGAACATATAAAGTAGGTGCCAACCATCAATTTGTGCATTTGGTATAAAGAATGTTGACAAGTTAGTATGGTTTATAACCCCCAGGAAATCCCAGATCCTGGCACTGGATTATATGTATCACTAGTCAGTACATTTCACTCAGGTTTGACTAAGGACCAACACAGCCCCAGGAATCCCCAGATAAACACAGAGTTGCAACAGATCAGCTGATATGAACTCTATGCTTACACAGGAATATTGCTTTCTCCAGGTACAGTGCCTTACTCAGGGCACTATCACAGATCTTTTGTTACCTGGCAGGAGCCATCTCTCCGACAGTCAATGGATTTTTGATCAGTCAGGTAAGGTAAAATGTTCTGAGGATGATGATAGTCACAAGAGTCACCTAGAAAGGTCACCCAGCCTCTCATTCTCACCCTAGGCTCATCTCACGCAGAGAAATCACCACATGTTCAGGGTATGAAGTGAAGGAGAATGCTCCATTGTATGAGTTTATGCCTTATGAGTTGTTAGAAGATGAGTTTCTCATGCTAATCATCAAATTTTCTAGGAATGATCACAGCATTTATTTTAAAGTATAGAATAGCCAACATTCTGATTTGCCTGGGGCTGAGGGCTTTCCTAGGATGTGAAGCTTTTAATGCTAAAACCTTGAAAGTTCCAGGCAATCCAGAAAGAGCTGGTTACCCTATGTAGGAACCCAACAAATATCTATAGAACAAATGAACGAGGTGCTGAGTGGATGACAGAGTGAAAGCGCCATCTGCACCTTACACATATGTTCACCAGTGGTTAGTATAGCAATTCCTCTGCCCAGTATTGCTTACATAGTGTTTTTACACTCATACAACCTTCTGTCCTGGGAAGTGCATTTAAAGTTGTCAGAATAAACAAATTCATCTGATGACAACTTCATATGACTTAGACTTGGTACAGACTTTTTGTGAGAAATATGTATATGACATTCACATGACGATCATTCTTTAAGTTTCTTGCGGTTTCTACCAGTAAGTCAGGAAAATGAATAGAGAGTAACAAAGAAAGGGTATTTTTTTTTTTTTTGACATGAAGTCCTGCTTTAGTTCTCTTCCAGCCCCTAAGACACTGTCAGAAAATGGCTGTTTAAAATAGAAATTCTCGAATTGCCCTTCTTTCCCTTGTTACTCACTTATTCATTCAACAAGTACGCAATGAATATTGGAATGGGCCATGCAATGTTTAAATGAATAAAACAAAAGTCTCTGCCCTTGTAAGGTTGATATGGTAGGGAAAAAAAAACAGAAAACTAATAAGCTAAACAAAAACATGATATACTGAATGATGGTAAGTGCTAAGAGAAAAAGTAAGGCAGGAGAGGAGAGTAGGGCATATAAGGGGGGGGGGTGTGGGGTTACAATTTTAAATGGGGTGGCTGAAAAAGTAAGAATGGGAAGAATGGGAAGCAAGCACATGGGTGAGACAAATGGCTACCTGAGGGGAGTAACATTCCACAGAGGGAAAGGCCTGGGCACCAGAAATTCTAGGAATAACCAGGAATATATAATTTAGGGCAGAGTTGGGGGTGGGGTCAGTGGAACATGGTGCCAGAGCCTTTCTGCAGCAGGATGGACAAGAACAAGGAGACTGTTGATAACTTGTGGTTTCCTGCCTCTAGGATCCAGAGCTTGGTTGGAGAAACGTCTTCTTACTTTCAGCTGCTGTGGGTGTATTAGGCCTGATTTTCTACCTCATTTTTGGCCAAGCAGAAGTGCAGGACTGGGCTAAATGCAGATGCACCGCTTCTGAGCCAACCGAGTGACTCCTCAGATGCCAGCGCTTAGTTGTTCACTGTTTGCCCTTATGGACATTCCCCTTTCATACCTGCTTGACTAATTAGCCTTTCAACTTGAATTGGCTTTACTTCCTGTATCTTCTCTGATATACTATGTCATACTGAAAATGCTGCCTGGAGATTTTACAAGGGATGGTGAGCGGAAGGTTAGTTATTTAACTCTAAGCTCCTGAGAGCATAGGTGTGTCTGAATTTCTATGTGTTCTCCACTCTTTTCACTGTTATTACAACATATTTGATAGAGACGAAATACATATTTCTTAAAATGGCACAGAGCTCCTAAAACCCTTGTTAATTTCTTGAGTGGTAGGGAAGAGAGGAGAATCTTTTATTATAACATTTGGTCTTAGTCCTTGGTTCCAAACAGCAGAGCTGCTAAGATCCTCAGTATCTCTGGAGTGACCAAGGTGTCTTTGTGGTATACAAATGAGATGACTGGGGGCTGGGGGTTCTAGGTAGCTTCAAGATGGGGGTTGGTTGCCAAAAGACCAAGACTTGATTAGAAGGTTGGAACTTTCAGCTGTGCCATCCCACATGTGGGGAGGGGAGATGGGCTCGAGATTTACTTATCCATCAATGGCCAGTGAATTAATCAATTATGCCTACACAATAAAAATCTCTGTAAAAACCCTAACAGTGGGGTTCTGAGGGTTTCTGGGATGGTAAACACAGAGGTTCTGGGAATGGTGCACCCCGAGAGGGCATGCAAGCCCTGCATCCCTTCCCACATAGCTTGCCCTATGCGTCTTTTCTGTTTGACTGTTCCTCAGATGCATCCTTTAGTATATAAACCATTAACAGTAGGTAAACAATTTTCCTGAGTTCTGGGAGTCAGTCTAGCCAATTTGAGGAGGGGCCATGGGGACCTTGAGTTCTGAAAATAAACAAGTCTGGGTACCCTGGGCACCCACTATTTTGATTGGTGTCTGAGTAGCTGTTATCAAAATTGAATTAGGTAGGATCTTGGTGTCCACAGAGAACTGGAGAACTGCTTGGTGTGGAAAACCTACATTCGCTGTGACAGTGTTGTAAATAGAGAAACAATTTTTCTTTAGTTATCCAGATATAAGCTAGAGAGGCTAGAGGATAATTTCTTACCAAAGCAAAAGAGGACACCAGAACCATGGGGACTGAAGACTGAGACTCACAATAGTACTTGTATCCAAACATCCAGAAGATGAATCCTGAGCATTACTATCAAAAGAAAGCACCAAACAATGGAAGCCACAGTGTATAAATCCAAAGTCCTGGACCCGGAAGACAGAGCAGGGAATTAAGTAAGGAGGGATACAGGGCCATTCTGAGGCTTGGCTTGGATAGGATGCCCAGGTGAAAAATGTTAAAGCAGAATGGACACTAAAGACTGAATCCATTTTAGGATACTCCCAGGCGGTGCAGTGGTAAAGAATTTGCCTGCCAATGCAGGAGATGCAACAGAAGCAGGTTCGAACCCAGGATTAAGAGGATCCCCTGGAGTAGGAAATGGCAAGCTACTCCAGTATTTTTGGCTGGAAAATCCCACGGACAGAGGAGCCTAGTGAGGTACAGGCCATTGGGCCACAAAGAATCAGACTTGACTGAGCATGCACGCACACACTCTCACACTCTCTCTCACACACACATGGCTGTTACTTTGCTGTGCCCCTGTAAATATCATGACATTGTTAATCAAGTATACTCCAATACAAAATAAAAAGTTTTTAAAAAATGACTGAATCCATCTTAACAAGAGCAAGAAACATACCTGCAACGTATGGGGTCGGGTAGTAGACTTCAACTATTTCAGACAACTTGCTTTCTATGGAGACTAGCTTTGGAATCAGAAACCCCTCTTAATACTGCAGTGCTGGGGTGCTCTCCAGGGTCAGCTCTTTCCTTCTTTCTGGCCATCATGACCTCTGCCTCACATCTGGTTTGCAACACCGTGCAGATCCCTTGAATCTTGGCGAACAGACATTGTCCAGTTTCTCCCCTATTCCTTCAAACACCTGTTCATGCCGCCACTCCTGTCTCTGATGTCCTTGCTCTGCTCCTATGCTGGAATTCTACCTGCTTTCGGAGGGCCTCATTTAATATTCACCTGTTAACATGTCTTCCAAAAATGAGTACAATTCCTGTGCTGGCTTGACTCCATCCCAAATATCTGGACAGTGTACATGGTATATCTGCTTTCATTAATCCCTCATGTGGGCAACATGAACATTAAATAAATATTCATCAACACATAACATGGAGCAATGGCAGAAATCAAACCCAGATATATCTTCAAGTTCTCAGGAGGGTGGATGACTTTGAATCAAAATACCGCTCAAATGAATGTGCGATGTCTGTGGAATGAAAGCATGAGAGCACACCAGGCTATGAGAGTGAATGATACAGGCATTGCACGCGTCTGAAGATGAGGAAGCGCCCCCATAACAGAGTTTCAATTTTTTGCTAGGATCTGAAGAACAATAGTTAATTGATACAGAAGGTGGATGGAGAGAATGTTCTAGAAATATGGTATAAAATAAGAAAAGATTGGTTGCAGGAGTGCGCTTGGAAGGCCCACCAAGTGGTTTTATTTTATGTTGCCTCCTATTTGGAAGGGGTAAGAGAAACGTCTAAAGTGCTCTTGTCAGACAAGAGGACCAAAAGGTAGTGACACACCCTGCAGGTAGCCAGGCAAGGTGATCACCTCCCGCAGAGTGATGCCAGTGTTACACATTATTCCACAGCTGCTTCATTTACGACAGTTCCCTCTACCTAGTGTGATTGTAAATTTCTAAGGTTTAGAAACATGACATACACTATTTTGTAATATCTTCAACATAGAGGGCATTAACATCTTGTACACAGTAAGTGCTAATAAATGTGTGTGTGTGTATAAAATACTTGTTGAATCCCTGTATGAGTCAACAATGAAATGGCTTGAGGGTGACATAAGACATAAGTTAGGAAAGAAATAAAGGGGGAAAAAGGATCCTATTTTGATCCAATTTTTCTTTAACTCCCTTTGTTTTACAAAATAGAATCACTTACACCTGTGGACTCTCTTCCTTATCTCATCTGATATTAAGATATTGAGAGACTAGGTCTGCTCCATTCCATAGCTATCACACAGTCAACTCCAGGCTCTCATTGGTGATGGTTAAGATGTTTGCCATCAGGGGGCAGAGTTTCTTGTTTATTTATGAGCCAACCATGTCTGCCTTTATTCACCCCTTTTCCTTCTCTAGGCCCTTTGGTTTTTTTCTAATCTGTCACTTTTAGTTGCTTCTGAAAACAAGTGATTTCTCCCTGGGCCTGACTTATATTGGGTTGGCAAAAAGCTTTGTTCATTCAACACTTTATTCAATAAAGTTCTCGGTGAAAATTAAAAAAAAAAAAAAAGTGTCTTTTATTTTTACTTAACACTGGACAAACTTTTTGGCCAGCCTAATAGTTTTGTCCCTTGGCTGTCCTTAAGCATAGAAAATTTCTTCAATTTTCCAGTAGCCATACATCTAGGACATGGAGGAGTAAGAGCTGTAAATTGTAGAAAAGCTCTTTCACAAAGTCTTAGAATAAAATCTTATCTTCTTGTGCTTGTTTTTGGTTTATTTCACTATCTTTTATAAAGCAATTAATGCAGAGTAGAAGACAAATAAACCTGAATTTAATTTCAGATGTGTTATAAACAATACATGGACACAAGAGATGGCCACCGCGTGTGCATGATGGCAGGAGGTGGGGATGGGGACTGGCTTCCTTGAAGTCTCCATGCCATCTTCCTCCTTGGGTTGGTGACTGGAAGTCGATGACCCTCAGTCCCAACTCAGGTGCTGGTCCCTCTCCCCTACAATAAGGAGTTTAGTCTCAGGCTCTCTAAACACTCTGTTTTACACTAAGTTGTATAGAGAAAGCAAAAAGCACACGCAATGTCACTGCTAAGTCCTGATATCCAGTGGATATAAGAAAGTTTTATATAACAGTTTGAAGGAATTCTCCATCTTAGTATATTTTTTCAAGTTGTTTCCTTTGTCTGAATTACAGGTTATCCTAGGTATTTGTTACACTCTCTCCTCTTGACTTAAAAATGGTGCGATTTTGTCCTCCTTCCTTGTCCCTACTCTCACAAGTCTCCATGTCAATATCTTGCTAGGTCCAGGCATGTGGTATGAAGTCACCCACCATCTGCTCTAGACCTATGCTGTAACCTGAAAACAAAGACACTGCACACTCTTGGGGTCTGGGATGCAGGTAGTCTAATATTGCTTCCCTCCCTAATAAGAACACATTTTATCCACAGCATTCACAAGGCACACTTTTTGTATTTGACCAAATTCCCATTCTCTGTAACTAATATTATTACAAAGAAAATGACAATGAAACTTCTTGTGACCCTCCACTAACCACACACACTGGTCCCACTCAGAAGTACCCCAGTCCTTTCAAAGAGCAAGCTACCAAAGCCTGTGGCACTGTAACAGTGCTATCCGGAAAACTGGACGGAAACCCAGTTTCATCTGGCTAGCAGGTGTCCAGATTAATTCATCTGCTGTAATGTTTTCCAAAACCCAAAAAAGGAAAGCGGCCAAGGTGCTTGCTTTGGGTATCAATCAGGGAGCCTATCTGGGCAACAATGAAGAAGGCACACTTGAAACATGGCCATTCATACATGTAGACATTTTCTGGGTTTCCCAGTAGAAATAGTTACACTGCATAATAACTCTCAGTAAGTACCCAATAAGAAAACATGTGTTTCTACATGTTAGCTGAATATAAACATTTCTTCAAGGTAGGCAATCTTGATGTATTTTTTCCACAGGAGGGAAAATGTTATGTAACACAGGTATTTCACCTATGACTGAGAAAAAAGTTTGTATCCCTCACCAAAATGTCACTCCTTTAAGTGCACATAGTCCATTGGAAGAAATAAAGGTTTCTCTTGTTTCCTCTTTTCTGGGATGGCCTATATTTGGCCAAATGTATGGGGACTAATTCTCTAAGAGGGCGTATAACAATGATATACTGAAGACTAGCTATAGGTGGCCAGGTACAACGCTATAAAATTCCAAAGTGAGGTGTTAGGGTACCTTACGGATATTATTCAGGATATGCTTTTTGGTTCTAAAAATGGTTCTAAAACCATTTAGGATACAAGTAAAAACCTTGTGAGCATGGAGTTGGAGACAGACTTAGAAAGAATTTTAAAACGTTATGTTTTCCCCCTAAGATCAAGAACAAGACAAAGGTGTCCACTCTTGCCACTTCTGTTCAATATCCTCTTAGAGGTTCTAGACAGGGCATGTAGGCCAGAAAACGAAATGGAAGGCAGGGTCTTCCTTTAGAAGGCGGTGGTAAAGAATCCGCCTGCCAGAGAAGGAGACAGAGGTTTTACCCCTGATCAGGGAAGATCCCACATATCGAGGAGCAACTACGCCTGTGTGATCCTACTCTGTTCTAGAGTCTGGGAGCCACAACGACTGAAGCCTGAGCACCCTAGAGCCCATGCTGTACAACAAGAGAAGCCACTACAATGAGAACGCCGCACAACACAACCAGAGTCGTCGCCACTAACCACAACTACAGAAAAGCTCATGTAGCAACGAAGAGCCAGCACAGCTAAAAATACATACAGAAAATCATTTAAAAAAGAAATAAAAGGCGTCTAGGTTATAAGAGAAGAAATCAAACTATATTCACAGATGGCATAACCCTCTATATAGAAATTGTAAGGAGTCGCTAGAAAACTGTTTGAACTAATAAACGAGTTCAGCAAAGTTTTGGGGAACAAGATCAATACACATACACTACAGGCTTGCAACAAACAATCCACAAATTAAACTAATTGCATTTACAGTAGCATAAAAGGAATACATTTAGGAATAAATTTAGCAAAAGAAATGTAAGATTTATACCAAAAAAGTAAAAAAATGTGTTGAAAGAAATGAGAGAAGATTTAAATGAATGAAAAAAATGGATGTTTATGGATTGGAAGACTTCAATACTGGTAAAATGGAAAAACTCCTGAAACTGAGCCACAGATTTAATGCAATTTCTATCAGAATTCCAGCACTTTCTCTGTGGAAATTGACAGTGATTCCAAAATTGATACAGAATTGCAAGGGACCCAGGATAGCCAAAACAATCTTTAAAAAGAATAAAGTTGGAGGATTCACACTTCAAAACTCTCCACAAAGCAAAAGTAATCAAGACAAGAGTTGTACTAGCATAAGGATAGACACATAGACCAGTGGAATAGAATTCAGAGTCTAGAAATAAACCAATGTGTCCATGATCAACTGATTTTTGACAAGGATGCCAAGACCATTCAGTGGGGAAAGAACAATCTTTTAACAACTTGTCCTGGGACAACTGGATAGCTACATTCTAAAGAATGAATGTGGATATCTAGGTTCACATCATTTACAAGAATTAAAATAGATCAAAATAGATCACAGATCTAAATGTAAGAGCTAAAACAATAAAATTCTTAGAAGGGAACACAGGGATAAATCTTCACAACCTCAGAGTTGGCATTGGCTTCTTAGATACATAACATCAAAAGCATAAGCAGCAAAAGAAAAAATAGATTAAGTGGACTTCATATATATTAAAAACTTCTGTGCAGCCAAGGGACACCGTCAAGAAAGCAAAAAAACAGCCTCAGAATGGGAGAAACTATTTGCAAATCACAGATCTGATAAAGATCTAGTATCTAGAATATATAAACTCAACAATAAAAGACAATCCAACTGAAAAAAGAGCAGGATGTGAATAAATATTTTTTCAAACAAGATATAAAAATGACTGATAATGCAATGAAAAGATGCTCACCATCATTAATCACTGTTTAGCTGTCAGTGAAGTCCGACTCTCTTGCAACCCCATGAACTATAGCCCACCAATCCCCTCTGTCCATGGGATTTCCCAGGGAAGAATACTGGAGTGGGTTGCCACTTCCTTCTCCAGGGGATCTTCCCAACCCGGGGATCAATGTAGGTCTCCTGGCTTGGTAGGCAGATTCTTTACCAGTGAGCCACCTGGGAAGACCCATTAATCATTAGGAAAATGCAAACCAAATCCACTTCAAACCCAGTAAGATGAATATAATAAAACAAAAACAAAATAGGAAACAAGTACAAGGATGCAGAAAATTGGAACCCTCAGACATTGCTGGTGGAAATGTTCAACAGTATCTCCACGATGGAAACCAGTAAAGTGGCAAAGACAAGTATGACAGCACACCATGGATGAAATTCGGAGAGCTCTGTGGAATGCACTTCCTGATTCATTTAGTTGCTAATGCCAAAATCTAGGTCCCATCCCAAGATTGTTTCTCCTGCACAGTCCATAATCTCCCTGCCATGGCTGCCTAGCTCTGCCTCCAGAGATTGCATCTAACTGCTTCTCACCATTTCCTCTGCCTCCATCCTAGTCCACACCACCAGCATCTTTGGCAATGAATTTCTGAAACAGCCTCAATCTGGTCTCCCTGCCGCCACTCTTTTCCCTAGTGACCGTTTCCTAGAAGGCAGCCAGAGGATCTCTATAAAGCATTAATCAGGCAAGTCATTCCCCTCCTCAAAAGCATTTAATTGATTCAATTACAAACAGAATTAAATTCAAACCAAGTCCTTCACATGATCCGCTAGCACTACAGGATCTGGCTTTTAACTAATTCCAAATCTCATTTCCTGTCACTCACTAGACTCCAGCCCAGCACACTCTTGTTCTCCCTGTTAGGCAGACTCAGTTCACTCCCACCTCTGGGCTGTTTCTTTGCTTGTTTTTGAACAAGTGCTTGAAGCACTCCTTCCCCTGATTGTCATGAGGCTCTTCTCATTACTGAACACAAATGTCACCCCCTGGACCTCTAGCTAAAGCAACTTTCCTGGACACTGCTATGCTACCCTCTTTCATGTTCTATATGGTCTATTAATTAGGACCTGGAATTGTCTTAACTTTCAGAATACACATACCATTCATCTTCTCTCCCCATTCCACCCCTAAAACACACACCTCACCACACAACACAATGTAACGCTCTTTTAGAATTAGAAGTCCTGATGATGTAGCTGACTTCTCAGTACTTATAAAAATGCTGTAAAAATTTGTTATCTGGTTGAATATTAGAAAGCAGGGGTTTTTAATCTCAGATCTGTGAACTTTATAGAAAAAGTTACATCTTAATATCCCTAACCTCTGGTTGAAATTCAACATTTCTATTATGAATGTATCAAACCACAGTAATATTAGTATTGATAACTGATACCATATGAAATCACAGATATTTTCTTATGACATTTCAGTAATTAATATCTCAATATCTCAAAATACATTGTTTTGCTCAACACTGTTTTAAATTACAGTAGCTCTATTAGGCTGGTAGTTCTCATTATTTAATGAATTAATAAAGGAGCATATATATGATCATAAACATGCTTTTAAATATCTTTGATGACTTTCAACATAACCATTCTCCTTTGGAGTTCTGTGCATTATATTCTGAATTGAGGCCCATCACAAAAAAGTTAAGCAGGCTTGCTCTAAAGGACTTCAAGGGCAGAATGTATGTCCCTTTACACAACTATTATATTTGGAACCCACTGAAATACATGCAAAGATGCAAAATCAAAAAATTATAAATACCAGAGAACTACATCATACCCAAAACAATAAAGACTGTTAAATTCAAAACAATGAGGGCCATTTGCTAAATTCAAAACAATGAGAACCAAATGAAAAAGTGACATCGTAAATCAACTCACAGATGTATACCAGACTGAAAAGGTAGGTGCATTTCTCTGGAAATAAGAGAGGGTAATGCCCGAGGGCCAGGGGCTGCTATATTCTTCCACCAGGAGAAAGTGCATCTAGGAACAAGTCGCTTCAGTCGTGTCCGACTTTGTGTGACCCCAGAGACGGCAGCCCACCAGACTCCCCCGTCCCTGAGATTCTCCAGGCAAGAACACTGGAGTGGGTTGCCATTTCCTTCTCCAATGCATGAAAGTGAAAAGTGAAAGTGAAGTTGCTCAGTCGTGTCAGACCCTCAGTGACCCCATGGACTGCAGCCTTCCAGATTCCTCCGTCCATGGGATTTTCTAGGCAAGAGTACTGGAGTGGGGTGCCATAGACCCTTGCAACTGTGGCGTCGCATGCCCTTTAGCAGTGGCTTCTGGGTTGGAGGAGAAACATGTGGCTGTGACTCAGTTCTTTCTTCTTTTCCCTCAGTTTCTTAAATGAAGATGGGAAGTGGAGACTGACCAACTTTGCAACAGTGTGTCAGTTTGACCGATGCCAGAAATACTGCCGATTCCAGAAATACAATGCTGGTGCACTGCCTAATGGCTGACAGCCCTTAAGACGTAGGTGAGGGAAGAAACAACAGTGGCACACCAAAACAGAAGACAAGGCTGAGGAAAATGTCTCCAGAACTATCACAGTACTGGGGCTTGCGTTCCCTGAGCTGTCTAGGGTCTTGCCTAGGGTCTGAAGAGCAGAGTTCAACTCCTGGCTCTCCAGCAGCAGCCAGATGGGAAGATGGAAACAGCGACCAGGTAAACAGGAATATTGAGGAAATTCTACCCACAACATGTTTGAGGAATTGCAGTCTCTGGAAGAATTAATCCTTGCCAGGGAGAAGTAATTAGAAAAGTCGAGTATGTTAGATATTTTGGAAGGGAAAAGAAGGCAGAAAAAGAATATGGCAAGGTAAGGGGAAATGGCCACATTTTCAAAGAAGATTTAATTAGAGTATAAACACAACCTAAACTTACAATATTTCATAAAAGTTCCAAATTAGTAGAGGCAGGCAAGGGAGCAGAAAGAAAAGGAGAACAGAGAGAATATAAAATGACAGAAAATGAAGTCTATTTCTAACTGGAATGAATACAGTTGGAACTCAGCTAACATAGGAGACAACATTCGGAATGGGTGAAATCACTGAACCCAACTATATATCCTTTGTATGAAACACATGTAAAGGAAATGACTCAGAAAGGTGGAATATAAAGGCTATGAAAAAGTATTCCTGGGAATCTAAAGCACAAATACACAAAGTTTGAGGTTGCAATATGAATATCAGAAAGTCAATTAAGAGTAAAAATCATAAAATGGAAAAGGCTAAGAGCTTTACAAAATTGAAATTAACTTGTCAAAATCTTTTGGAAATTGTAATATAATCTCAGAATATTCAATAATGACTGCTTGGACATAAACAGAAATAAGTAGAAATAACCATAATGGAAAACATAACTTTTAGTATTTAATACATCAAATATATGCAAACAAGTAAGATTTATAGGGTCTGAGTAGTGTGATTGTTTTGAAAGCTGTGCCCACTCTACCTTGGAAACAGAAGAGGAACTTTTGCTAATGCCTATGAAATATATTCTAGTGCTTGTTATGTGCTTATTCATAACAATGGCCTCAGTAATTTCTATATTAAAATATTTGTATAAAATACCATATTTTTCAACTGCTAGTTATATTCCATTCACCTACAAAATATATTAACAAAGACACCATTGATAGACATGTTTAATTCCAGATCCAAATTTTTGCCATTTCTAATCAGGAATCTTGAGCATAAATGCATCTTGGTGAATTTTTATGAGTGTACCATTTATGGAAATTTTTTGGTGCTAGCAAACTGAGTCAAGTCAATATTAGATTAATAATGATCAAATTTTCCTCCAACCATCATTTGGATCATTTCAATAATTTTGCTAACTAAATAAATTTCAGTAAATTTGCTAACTAGTTATTGCCATTCAACATGAAAAAATATTTCTGTATTAATAAGTTAGTCAGGAAACTTACTGCATGCACTTATTTTTTTTCTGTAGCTTTCCAGCCAACCCAGTTACACTTTCTAGGTAAAACAGTTGTATCATCAACTCATATTGCTAATTTTACCCTTTTCCAATGTGGATTACTTTTCTTTCAGTTTCTTTCAACTTCTCTCTTAAGTGAAAACCTTGTAGATCAACCAAGATATGGGAGTAGAAAGACCTTACCTCCTCTTACAAGCACATCAAAATCACTGCTTGCAGAATAATCATCTATGAAAAAGACTGAAACCTATCAGAAAAAGATCTACAACTAAAGGCAGAAAGAAGAACAAAAATGAGATACGTAGGAGGGGTGGACTCACTGTACAATCAAGTCCCATCACCTCAGGTGGGCTACCCACAAACTGGAGAATAATTATAGTCAGAGGTTTCCTTAAGGAGTGAGTGTTTCTGAGCCCCACATTGGGCTTCCCAGCCCGGGGGTCCTGTACCAGGAAGACAAGCCTCTCTTCATCTGTGATGTATACATGTGCATGCTGGCCAGAGCCCCTTTACCAGTCTCTGTCATGATAGTTTCTTCAGGGAGAGGAAGAGGGCATCTGGGGAAGACCCAGGATGACTTTGAATGAGTAAAGCATTTAGGCTGTGCCTTGCAGAAGCTCACATCTCCAAGAAGAGCTCTACCTCAAGTGCCCACCGGGGCACACCTGTATCCTGTGTGCCATGCTTTCTGGGTTCCCTGTGGACAGGGCCTCAGCCACCTTCAAGCTGAGTCTCAGACAGTATATATATGTCCAGGCAATTCAAGTGGTTTAATTCTGAATGTGCATTCCATTCTCTCTCCAACAGTGTGAAACCTCACTACTGGATTATACCATCAGCTGATCTACAATTACATCTAATTCTAAAACAACAAACATAAAATTTCCCTGCTGTACCATGCCATTTCTCTGTTTCCCTTTAGAAGGCTATCTATTTTGCTGTCTCCATCTCCTTAGCCACAGCAATCAGATGAGAAAAAGAAATAAAAGGTTTTCAAATTGGAAGGGAAGAGGTAAAACTGTCATGATTTGCAGATGACATGATACTTTCTGTAGAGAATCCTGAAGTCTCAGCCCAATGAACACTCTTTTAATCATGACCTTGGACATGAAAACCAGACTATCACCAGGATCCCAGCAGTTTTCCATGTAGTTTATCCTCATCACAACCTCTCCCCCTAAAAATAATGACTGTCCTGACACTGGTATAACATCTTCTGTGCATGTCTTTATAGATTTATCACCCACACATGTTTTATAGATTTATCACCCACACATGTTAATAGACTTTAGTTCTGCCAATTTTTAAAAAATTGTATGTCTTTTAAGTCTCCAAATCTAGAGATTCCCCCTCCATCACTCTTCTTTTTCTTTATGATTCATTTGTTTAAGACAAATAAAACCGTTGGATTTGCTAATGATATCCTTAGGATTTAGTTCAACATATTCTCTGTTCTCCGTATTTTTTACAAAACAGTAGCTGTATCCAGAGGTTTGACCACATTCACTTTGATCTTTTTAGCAAGACCTTGGTGGTGGTGTGTTCGTGCACCAGGAGATATAAAACATCTCTCTCTCTTTGTGATAACAGCCTGATGCTCAATGCTAGATCTCTTAATTCACTGGGGTTTGTAAAACAGGGATATTCTACATCTATCAATTCTCACTGATGTATTAGCTAAACTAATTCTATAAAGGGACGTTTCTCCTATTGTTTACTTACCACTGATGGAGTTTAGACAAAAAAAGGCACAATATTAGATTCTCCTTTGACCTTTAATGGACCCTTTGTCTCCATCATTTATTTGAAAAACCATTCTAGTCGGGATCATCTTTAAAGTACCTCTTGCCAAACCCATTAATAAATTCTCAGAATCTTACATAATTTGACCCCTTGATAGCATTTGCCATGGGTACTCATTCCCACCTTTTTCAGTTTTGTTCTGAGATACCGCATTCTCCAACCATCCTTCCTACTTCATCAAAGGCCCTTCTCAGTTCCCCTTTCAAGAGTCCAGCTCTTTTCCTCACTTTTAAATGTTAGAAAGGCCCATACTCCCAAATTTCTATCGCTAGCCACAATCTCTCTCAAGAATTCTAGAGCAGTACAGCCGCTGGGCTGCATGCCATTTCATCAAGGTGTCAAATAGTTTCAGACTTGACCTGGCCCCCTCTACCCCCCCGAACCTACACCCCTGATTTTTTCCCATCTCAGTCAGCAATACCACAGTTTGCTCAGAGGCCATTTAGCTTCTTTCTATCCTGCATCCACAGTTTCAAAATCTGCCCTTTAGTGAAACACTTCTTACCTTCAGAGATAGGTGTTTTGTCTTTCTTTAGCCCAGTCTTGAACTTCTGCTTTAGCAAATATAAGGTAGAAGATTAGGCTTATCATGTTATTGGCTATCATCAGGAGGAAGATTTTAAGCCAGGGAGATTCTGCATCCTGAGGAATTAAAGTACAAACAATTATAAACTATTATGTTTTGTAACATCTAAAATGTAGTATTAAAATTAATATAGGCTTGATGCAGGTCACTTAAACATGGCAAAACATTTTAATAAGGAACAAAATGTTAAATTCCATTCTACAAAGATAATCACCATTTGACTTATGGTTTGTGTCTATGTACATACAACTTTTCATGTATAAAACTGCATCAATATAGTGCTAAAGCCAAGAATGCATATGGTTTTATATTCAGAAATATCCCATAAACATGTTTGTATATTAGGAAATATTTGACTGTAACTGTTACTGACTTGCAATTCAGCGTTTAGATTTATAAAATTTATAAGAGCACCCCTTATTTCTTTAAAGTTGTTTTTCACGTTTTGTTGCTACAAGCTTGAATAAGTTGGTGATTAATTACAAACACAGCAATACTCTTGAATAAGATTTATCAAATACCCTTTCCTTATTTATAAAAATGGTTGATACATTTTCTTTTTCAGCCTATTAATATGATCAGTTTCATTAATATATTTTATTAATAAATAGAGCCACTTTACTTTCTTAGAAAAAGGCCTACTTAATCATGAGGTTGTACATATTTTAATATATTGGTGAATTCTATGCACAGGTAATTTATTTTTGGCATCCATACCCAAAGATGACATTAAATTTCAGTTATGTTTCAGGTTTGTTTTACTACTTTGCCCTTTACTTTTTGATCAGCTGAGGTTAAATTTTATGCAGTTAAATGTAAAATGCATTGTGATTGCATTTTGGTCTCTGGTGTCATGCTTTTGAAGGATGTATGTCCTGTCTGAAGTTTAAATAATTATTAACTCCTATTTTACCTCAGTATCTTTATCATATCCTTTCTTCATTTACATTTGTTATTGTCCATAATTAACTTTGGGGTAGATATGAGAACAGAGTGTAATTATTTTTTTCAAGTGGGCTCACCACTGTGTTTTTAAGGAAATCAATCCATTCATTCTGGTTTGAGATGAAACTTTATTATAAAGAATGTGTTTTTTTCCAGAACTTGACCAAATCATCACCAGTCTCAATTAAAATATAATTAAGAGAAGTTGAAAAAAATGTTTCTTGTCAAACTAGACATTAAATATATTTAATAATTATTTCTATAATTAAAACATGCCGAATTTGACAGCTAATAGGTAAACAGAGAGTGAAGAAAAAAAGAACCAAGATGTATTTAGAAATTTAATGATAAAATAAGTTTTGATAATTTTAAGTTAATAGAATTATTGTCATTTCACTGATGTTGCTCAATAAGTGTGCAGTCTTCTTCGTACGGACTTTGTACAATTTTCAAAATACTCATAGGTGTTTTGCAATATTAGTTGACACTGTGCTTTTTCCACATTATGCTATCTAACTTCGATTTCATCCCCCCACCCCCTGCCAGGAAGATAATCACAATCTCTGTCCATAGTGTTGTATTTTTCCTCTGCATTTATATAGTGTATATCAATAATTTAGTTTTTCTTGACAGGTGTGTTTGCTAGCATTTTCAGAATGCTAAACAATAGGATGGCCAGTAATGCACTTTTATTTTTCCTGATTTAAAAGTATATGAGAATAAAACTACTAATAGCTGTTATGCATTGAACACAAATATCTAATACTCCCATGAATGATCTGATGTGGTAATTACCTTAACTCTGAAGTTTCTATGTCATCTTAGGCATTTAGAGCTAGAGACACTGAGATTAAGAAGTGTTTCCAGGTCACATATTTTCTAAGTAGCTAAGACTTGAACAAGATAGTTTTTCTGGAGAAATTGAAACTGCTAAGAAACTGTTAAGCCTTCCCTTGTGGCTCAGCTGGTAAAGAATCTGCGTGCAGTGCGGAAGACCTGGGTTCAGTCCCTGGGTTGGGAAGATCCCCTGGAGAAGGGAAAGGCTACCCACTCCAGCATTGTGGCCTGGAGAATTCCATGGACTATATAGTCCATGGGGTCGCAAGAGTTGGACGTGACTGAGCGACTTTCATTTCACTGTTAAGTAGCTGATTCTCAATGTTTCTAGTATTTTTGCTTAAACATTTTTTTTCCTGATATCACCATCTCTGGTTAATGTTTACTTCATCTTTTTATGCTGTTCTTACAAGTTTTAATGTTTCCATGTTTCTTTTGGGATTCCCTGGTGGCTCAGATGTAAAGTGTCTGCCTGCAATGTGGGAGACCTGGGTTCGATCCCCGGGTTGGGAAGATCCCCTGGAGAAGGAAATGGCAACCCACTCCAGTACTCTTGCCTAGAAAATTCCATGGATGGAGGAGGCTGGTGGGCTACAGTCCATGGGGTCTCAAAGAGTCGGACACGACTGAGCAACTTCACTTCACATGTCTATTTTAGGTATGTGTGTTATATATTTATTTTTTTATTTATATAATATTTATGTGTTTTATATAAATAATTTCTCTATGAGGTATGCAACTGTGGATTTCAGTTTATCCTACTTGTAATTATTGGGTTTCTTAAAGGTGTGAATTGCTGTCTTTCTGTAAAACTAGAAAACAATCACTTTTTCTTCAAATTTAACTTCTGTCCTATTCTCTTTTCTGGAACTCCAGTTAAATGTATGTTGGGCCTTCTCCCTGAGTCCACATATTCTGTACCTTCTAATGTGATTCACTCTGGATAGATCCTCCAGATAGGTCAAGATAAAGTGAGTTATACTATAGATACTAATACTCACTCCCCAACCCTTCACAAATCCTAGTGGCTTTTAATGGCAGAGATTTGGTTTTTATTTAAACCAAAGGTTCATAAGCTTCCCCAGGGCTCAGTGATAAAGAATCCATCTGCCAATGCAGAAGATGCTGGTTCGATCCCTGGGTCAGGGAGATACCCTGGAGAAGGATGGCAACCCACTCCAGTATTCCTGCCTGGGAAATCCCCTGGACAGAGGAGCCTGGAGTCACAAAGAGTTGGACACAACTTAACGACTCAACAACAAGGTGCATAGCAAGTTGGCTAGAGATCATGTTCCATGTCTCTTCATTCCTGGCTCCTGGCTGATGGATTTGCAGTTGCTGTTCTGACTGTTGCCTGTTGCTGTGTCAAAACAAGAAAGTGGTCTGTTGATTCTTAATGCTTGTCTTCAGAATGAACACATATCACTTTCTCTCATGTGTCACTGGTCAAAACAAGTTATATAAAATATATCTAACTTCAAGGAAGTGGGGAATGCCCAAGAAGAGAACCAGAAAAATTATTATATCTGCAATAATTACTTCCCAGCCTGCCCTCTGCTCCACAAATGGATTCACTTACCTTCCTCTATGCCAAACACACTAATCAAGAGGGACCACTCCACAGGCCCTCCAGCTCTACCTTCATTTGCTTCAGAGCTTCATTGAAGAACATTCAAACATTCACCAGGACGTGGCTCTCAAACTGTCTGCCTAGCAGTGTGTCATCAGCATTGGGGTGTGTGTGTGTGTTCATTCGTTCAGTTGTGTCTGACCCTTTTGTGATCCTATCAACTATAACCTGCCAGGCTCCTCTGTCCATGGTATTTTCCCAGCAAGAGTACTGGAGTGGGTTGCCATTTCCTACTCCAGGATATCTTCCTGACCCAGGGATTATACCCACAACTATCACATCTCTTGCAGTGGCAGGTGGATTCTTTACCACTGAGCCTCCTGGGGGGTGTGTCAGCATAACTAAGGACCTGTGGTTTCTGTTTGTCTCCCAATCCTTTTCTGAAAGGAAATATTTATTGCAGCTATTGGATTGCTATGCTACCATTATATACAGCATGATAGGACATGTAGCCCCCGGTATAGAGGTTTCTCTCCCAGTGAAGGGGTGGACACATTCTGCACTTTGAACTTGATGCCATATCTAGACGGAACTTTGGGTGTCTGTTGACTTCCTTATAGAAGGAGTAAAATTGCTATGCATGTAAGTTTTTATACATTTTCAGGCCTTTAAATTGTCTTAAGAGAATTGGTCCAAATTCCTTACCTTTCTCATGAATGGAAGCAGCAGCTGCTGCTGCTGCTAAGTTGCTTCAGCCGTGTCCAACTCTGTGCGACCCCATAGATGGCAGCCCACTAGGCTCCTCTGTCTCTGGGATCCTCCAGGCAAGAATACTGGAGTGGATTGCCATTTCCTTCTCCAATACATGAAAGTGAAAAGCGAAAGTGAAGTTGCTCAGTCGTGCCTGACTCTTAGCAACCCCATGGACTGCAGTCTACCAGGCTCCTCCATCCATGGGATTTTCCAGGCAAGAGTACTGGAGTGGGGTGCCATTGCCTTCTCTGGAATGGAAGCAGAAGCCTCACGAATTCTCTTATTAGATGTATTTAATCCAAATTTTTAATTTTTATATTTTTAATTGCCAGAAGTTAGATTTAACTGTTTGTTAAACCTTATGTTTCTTATATGTTCAATCCTTTTAGTTCTTTAAATATATACGTATATGTTCAATATCTGATCTGTGATTTTTATTCTTCTCTCACATGACATTTCATTTCCTCAAGCACTTTGTAATTTTTGATTGATTGTGGAATCATATTCACCAAAACTTTATGCATAAGAAATTCTGGAGGATGAATTTTAGGGTTAATTTCTTCAGAAAAAAAAAAATTTGCTTTTTCTAGACATCTGTGGACTACTTGAAATTAATTCTTGGTTTATGACATTAGGACCCAACAGAGTTTGAATTAGGGTCTCAAATCCTTGTGAATGGTTTATTGTTTCAAATGTTCAAAGGAGTCTTTATTCAGATTTCCCTCTCCCTTTGTAGCTGAGGCTGAGACAAGTTTCCTTACTGGGCAGAGACAACTTCAGACAGGTCTGGAGTCATGTTTCTTGCCACCTTTTGAGAAAGTGAGCTCAGAAGGTCCAAATGAGTACACTGAAAGGCTGAACTGGCTGAGTGGGCTACATGCTCAGGAGGAGAGAACACACTCTGGTCTTTAAGAGTTCTTTTTTATTGAGGGAACCTCTCTGACCATGGAGTCTCCATGGTTATAGTGATGTTTTCAGCCTTTCTGATACCATAAATTCTAACACATGATGGTGGGGGGCTGCCAAAGTTGTGGGATAAGGAGCATTTGGAGGATTTTCCTGTACACATCTCAGCTTGTAGATACATGGTAGTAGTGGTGTCAGTTTATAGCCCCTGGTGATTACAGTTTTATGTCAGCACTTTCACTGTGGCTCTTCTTTGCGAGTGGTTTTGGGAGTATTATTGCTTGTGCTCTGTTTGTCCATAATAACTGAAGCTATAGATCACCCAGCACGGGCAATTTCCCCAAGGCAGCCAGTGGCTTTGCTGGTCATTTACCTCTCTAGAATCAAGCCCTTTCTTCATTTTCAGTCTCTGAAAATTTCCCTTACATTTTTTTTTTCAAGGTCAAAGTGAAAGTGACCTCAGTCTTGTCCGACTCTGTGACCCTGTGGACTACACAATCCATGGAATTCTCTAGGCTAAAATACTGGAATGGGTAGCCTTTCCCTTTTCCTGGGAATCTGCCCAACCCAGGGATCGAACCCAGGTCTCCTGCATTGCAGGCAGATTCTTTACCAGCTGAGCGACAAGGGAAGCCCTTTTCAAGGTCAGGCATGCCTTTAGCATGATTGTTAAAATTTGATAAGGCACTTAAATTTCTTTGAATATATATTATTAGGTTCTGGAACCACAGAATTCATCAAATTATGTTGGCAAAGATTGTACAGCCATTTGAATCCAGTGGGCTGGAGAAAGTATATTCAGGTGTTACAATAGTCATTGTTTCAGAACAATAAATCCTGGTCAAAGATAAACCAATCTAGCAAATAGTAAAGTGAAAGTCTCTCAGTCGTGTCCAACTCTTTGTGACCCTATGGATTATACAGTCCATGGAATTCTCTAGGCCAGAATACTGGAGTGAGTAGCCTATCCCTTCTCCAGTGGACCTTCCCAACCCAGGAATCAAACAGGGTCTCCTTCATTGCAGGTGGATTATTTACCAACTGAGCTAACAAATAATAAGCTTATTACTAATAGTTAGTGGGTAAATAATCTGTGGCTTAAGAAGAAAAGTCAGAGTACATGTGATGGTTGAGGAGTGGTTTCCAATAATCACCATAGTGACTATAGTGATTTTGCCCCCAGGCAACCAGCTCTGGGAATTGTTTCTTTACATGATACTATCAATTTATACACTATTCCTTCAGAATTGTCCATTTATTTATCATCTCTGTTGCCTCTTTTCTTTTTCATATCTCTAATCTACCGTTTGAGATAATTTTATTTTTCCCTAAAAAAACCTACCTTTAGCTTTTCATTTTTTCAGTGCTAGCCTACTTTTGATGAATTCTCTTTTTTTTTTTTTTGAAAATGGATGCATTTAAATTCCATTTTTTATGGCGGATTTTTTTTTTTTGATGGACTGTAGAATTCTAGACTAGTAGTTATCTTCCTTCAACACCAGAAAAGGCATTTTAAGTATTTTTAAAAGAATAATTTCAGGTAACTTTGTCCATGGAAACAGAAGCAGCCTTCATAGAACTGTTTTGCTTGGTCATTTAAACTTGTCTTTGTTCCTAATTTTTCATTCCTTTCCTGACAAAACCACGTCTTATTACTTATATTACCATTCACCCAGTCAACTAACTATTTTGATCAAGGCACACATTAATTGTTAAAAAGCACAGAAGTCCACCTCTGTTTCAATAACCAACAGTTAAAGTTACCAGCATAATTAGTTGACACAAGAAAGAAATTGTGTCATCTGTGAATTTGGAGGCAATGCCTGATTTGACCAAGTTTAATATGACACAGAATCTCATAACTCACCTCTTGATGATGTTTGCTCTGCAATTTTTTATATGCATTACCTTCTTTTTCTGTACAGTTAATATTAGAAAAGTAATTACCCATGTCTTGATGTTTCTTACCTCACTAAGGATGATTCCAGTCACAGTGGAAGCAATGAGTCCTCCTGTTAGTCCAATTACATTTGTAATTCCTCTAAGAAATCCATAATATCTATACAAAAATGAATGACAATACACAAATGTAAAGTAATACAAACGCTACAGGAAAAAAAAAACATAATGTATTGAGAGTTTAAGAGAGAGAACTGTTGACTTTCTAAATTTCCCATTCCCACTATTCAAATTCCATTAAAATGTCTGAAAAAGTATATGGATATATAAGTAACTTTCTGGTTGCACTACAGAGTCAGAAAGCTTGGCTTTAACAGTAAAGAATATTAATATATTGAGAAAATGAAAGCATATTAAGAGTGAAAGCCAGCTAGTTGTAAAATCTATGTTTGAGAAATTCCAAAGGTGTTGTGTGTTGGTAATAGGGACTGGCTTGGGATTAATACAAAATTGAAGGGTTCTGTTCACGGGGCCTTTTCTCACCATCCCAGAATTACTGGTCCTGGTGATTGTTCCCAGGCAAGGAGCAATGATTACTCAGGCAAGGAAACCAGAAACTTGTTAATAAGCAACTGTGATTGGCCAATCCTGAGTGCTAAGACCAACTTCAGCAGAAAATGAGTACTGCAGAAACCAGAGGAGCCACAGGGAATAACACATAAAGTAGGGGTCAAATCTACCAGTCATCAAGAACACAGAAGTGCCTTTTGGAGAACAGAATCTGTCTAAACAAGAAATTAGTTCACTCCAGGACAGGGAATCTGTGACTTTCCTGCCCAACACATTTCACCACCAAAGATTGTATGCTTTCAATTCTTCCCTTTTGTGACAGTGAGGGCTTTTTGTCTTTTATTTCCTTTTTATTCCAATCTTTTTCTACCTTTACATGTTGAGTATGGAGAGGGGGGGAGTGTATAATTTATCTGTGGGTTCCTGATCAAAGAAGCATCACATTTGGGCCCAGAGTCCCTGGTGTATGCTTTTCCTCTGGTCCCTCTTGCTCCAGTCCAAGAATTTCACCTGAAATGCACCCTTGGCCATCCCTCTTAAGGTTTGAAACTACAATAGCATTTGATTGTCTTTGAACATCTGGCTTTTGTTTTTGATTAATGAAACATTCTTGGCAAGTGGACCTAGAGTCCCTGGATTGTGGAGGTGTATGTCTCTCTTTGAGGGGAGTTACAGAGTATCTTTTAATATGTGAAGAAGAACATTTATGGTTATGAGCAGCCACAGGTACAGATTGGGCAGAAACCACCATTGTCTCCAGTATTCATTGCTTGCTTTTTTTTATTTTAGCAATAGAATCCCTGGGTTTAGGGCCACTTCTGCCTTTGGGAGCCTCTGTCACTTTTGCTTTCAAAAATTGTTTATGATACTTATAATATGTTTACAATATTCTGTTGGTTTATTATGTGCTAAAACTTACTACAATGCACCCTTTTTCATTTCTTATATTGATAATTTTTTTCTTGATCTTATTTTATTAATTTTAAAAGAAATCAATACAGTATTGTAAAGTAAAAAAAAAAAATAATAAAATAAATAAAAAAATAAAAGAAGCAACTTTGATATTGTTGGCTTTATGTATCATTTTGGGTTTTTTTTGTTCCTCATCTTCATAATTTCTTTCCTTCTACTTTCTTGGGGTTTAATTTGCTACTTTTTTTCCTTACCTATTGAGATACAAATATGGTTACTGATTTTAAGACTTAATTGTCAATATATAAGTTTAAAGCTATACATTTCTCACTGGGTATGATTTTTAAATGCATCCCACACGCTTATCAATGATATGTCACATTTCACTGTAATTTAAAGTATTTTCAAATTTCAAATGTGATTTCTCCTTTGACCTAAACATTAATTTCAAAGCAATGGGAGTTATCTATCATTTGCTTTTGATAGCAAGCCTAATTTCACTGTGATTAAAGAATGTGTTCTGAGTGATTGCAGTCATTTAATCTTAGTTCAATTTGCTTTATGATTCAGCAGTCCCTAGTGTCAAGAGTCCTGAGTGCCATGACAGTTCCTCTGAAAATCATTACACATCCACAGTATTCAGTGGTTCACCAACCTGAGATTGACAAGGTGAGAGCATTTTATGCTCTATTCCAAATGCCACCCAAACCTCAAAAGGTAGTTATTTGATATGGGCAATGAAAAGTCTTGAGATTGCTTTAATGCTGGACAATTCCCTGGACAGCAATTAGTTCTAACATTGCTCAGTCATGTCCAACTGTTTGCAACCCCATGGACTATAGCCTGCCAGGCTCCTCTGTCTTTGGGGATTCTCTGGGCAAGACTACTAGAGTGGGTTGCCATACCCTCCTCCAAGGGATCTTCCCAACCCAGGAATCAAACCCAGGTCTCCCGCATTGCAGGCGAATTCTTTACCAGCTGAGCTATCAGGAAAGCCCTGAGATTGTTTTAATGCTGGATCATTCCCTGGACAGGAGTTAGCTCTAAAATTGCTTCTTCTTCAGCTGTAGCATCACATGGTAAAAACATTTTGGAAGTACAACCAGCTGTTGAAGCAGACTTTCAATTTAATTGATTTTATATTTGGTTTAATAATGATTCAGTAGAACCAGAACAAGATTCAGATGTCTAAACTATACTTTAGCCTCACATGGAGGGAAATTTGCCTGCAATGTGGGAGACCTGGGTTTGATCCCTGGGTTGGGAAGATCCCCGAAGGACGAAGGACAGTATGGCAACCCACTCCAGGGCATGATCCATCCATCAGTCAAAAATAATTAAAAGCAATTAAAAAATGTTTTGGAGCCTCCCTTTAAGAATGTCAAGGGGATGACAGTGCCTTCTTAATGCATCACATAGCATCTTTAGAATCCTCTGTGCTTTTCCACTCTTGCTACCCACCAAAGAGATGGTCACTACATTTCCAGGTCCACTATATCTCACTCCATTTCCCAAACAATATTCTCATGGAACCACATCTGTGTCACTTCTTCCTTCCAGACCTTCTTTCTTGCCTTCTGGGTTCTACTCAAACAAATGTAATCATTTGCCCACTCCTCAGTTCTAGTCTTCCCTGGTGGCTCAGATGGTAAAGCGTCTGCCCACAATCCGGGAGACCTGGGTTCGATCCCTGGGTTGAGAAGATTCCCTGGAGAAGGAAATGGCAACCCACTCCTGTCCTCTTGCCTGGAAAATTCCATGGACCAAAGAGCCTGGTAGGCTACAGTCCATGGGGTCACAAAGAGTTGGACACGACTGAGCAATTTCACTTTCACTTTCAGTTCTAGCAGAGATCAAATTCCCCTAAAAGGACAATTTAGTAATTTATCCTCTAAGGGAACTCTTTTTAATAGGCAAGGGAGGTATATGACTAGGAACATTAGGAATAAGTTTCATTTAACTCATTAATTTAAAAGTTTAAGAATTGTTTGTGATATAATGTATTATGTCAATATGTTTGTGACATAATGTATTAATACATATGCCCTAAATATTAATGATGATCTAGCTTAAGAGGCTAATAATATTTCCAAATTGTATATTAGTCTATCTTCTGTGACCTTACAAAATCACCTGGCTAACATGGAATTTGGACCCACTGGAATGATGCAACACAGGTCAAGTTCTCTGATATCCACACCATTGCTGACCAAGGTATTTCCCATCCTACTGACCAGGTACTAGTGAAAAACACTAGGGAGGCATTGACTACATCTACATACAGCTCTGGAGGCAGATAAATCTAGGTATTAATCCTCCTTCTATTTATTACTAATCATGTGACTTTACATACCTTCATTTCCCTGGTCTTTGGTTTCTTTTCTCATACTTTGTGGACAATATTATCTTACAGTGGGGCATGTCACATAAAAAATAATAAATGGTTATTCTTGCTGGTTAGTCACCAAGTCATGTCCAACTCTTTTGTGAACCCATGGACTTGCAGCTCACCCGGCTCCTCCGTCCATGAGATTTCCTAGTTAAGAATATTGGAGTGGATTGCCATTTCTTACTCCAGAGGATCTTCCTGACTTGGGGACTGAACACCCATCTCCTGCACTGGCAGGCAGATTCTTTACCACTGAGCCAACAGGGAAGGCCCCCCAAATGGTAGCTTTTTATAATTTTTTTAACACTCCAATATTCTTGCCTGGAAAATCCCATGGATGGAGAAGGCTGGTAGGCTGCAGTCCATAGGGTCACGAAGAGTCGGACACGACTGAGCGACTTCACTTTCACTTTTCACTTTCATGCATTGGAGAAGGAAATGGCAACCCACTCCAGTGTTCTTGCCTGGAGAATCCCAGGGACTGGGGAGCCTGGTGGGCTGCCGACTATGGGGTTGCACAGAGTCGGACACGACTGAAGCGACTTAGCAGCAGCAGCATTTGTAGATACATTTTTAATTTACCTGTTTCTCAGAGTGCATATAGCCCAACTGGCATTGTGTATTCTGTGTCAAATAATCCTTTTATGTCTTTATATAATTTCAAGTAGTCAGAAAACTTTCAGGCATGTTCAAGGAGGGTCTCAAAAATGAATAAATCAAATGCATGCATGTGTTTGTTACTTTGGCCTTCACCTAGTATAGATCTGATGGACAAGATTCTTTACAGAATTGTGACAAATTAGAATATTCTTGGTTGATCTTTGCTTCTCTACCCCAGGCCGCAGATTTACAGAACTTCAGAGAATTCTGTTCATATTGGATCTATGTTCTCCAGAAAGCGCCAGCCCTGGACAGTGTCCCCTGGAGTTGTGCAAACAACAGAACTGCTTCCATTAGTCACATTTGTTATATCTATAAAGGGCATCTAGCACAGTAAAAAGAGGAAAAGTTTTTTGCCAACTGGATCTGGATTAAAATCCTAGGTAATATCCAAGCCAGTGGTGAGCTCTTAGGCTGATAATCAAGTATCTGAATGTCAGTTTCCTTAGTTGCAAAATAAATATTACTAATTGTTGGTTGAGAAGTGATAATATATACTTTTTAAGTCTGACCTATATCGATGCTTCTTCAGAACATTTGGCCTGTTGACCATCAATTCCAAAATAGTTGAAATCTTAAAACATCCTTAAGAACTTAGATACAAGAAAGAGATTGAAAAAACCTACCTGGGAGCGATATCCACGACATTTATCATTAGTCCGCCCATAGCAAAGCTTGCTGTTGAATTAGCAAGTACCAGGAAAATTATAGTGGCATAGAAGTTGGAACTCAGGTAAAGCAGGCAGAGGCTGAAGAGGGAAGGCAGGAGAAGTCCTGCGGAATGATTCAGACAACAGTCAGGTGCACGCCAAAGACGGGGATACCCCCCAATACTTGAGTGTATTGGTTATTTCTTACCTAGCGAGGTGAAGAGTTTCCGAATGGTGACTAGACTGAAAGTCTTCCTTGTCTGGAGGATGTCTGCCATATAACCTGCTAGGACACCAAAAATCCAGGCAAACAAATGGGGGAGGGAAGACAGCAGCCCATTCTGAGGAGGCAATGTTATTGTGAGTGAATATGAGAAATGGAATAATCCCTACACTGAAATTCAGTATTGAAAACTTGTATTGTTACACAGGAAACAACATGCAACCCCAGAATTATTTCATGCTACCCAAGAGAAAGAGAAAAATAGTTTTGAGGTCAGAAACAGACATCACAATCTGCTTAGTTTTCTATTGTATTATCATGGGGCCTGAAAGTTCTAGATGATAGAGAGGAAAACTAAGTTGGGAATGGGAAATGCTGTCCCTGAGGAAAATGACAAATAATAATGATAATAGAAGACATGTTTATGGTGCTTATTCTGGACCAGCTGCTGCTAATCTTTGCAACAAATCCGTGGTCTAGTGGAAGATTACACTGAACCATATGAAGCTGAAAAGACCTTTGTCATGCTAGTCCCTAGGCTGGGTAGTTGGAAATTCATTATAGAATGTATCAAAGTGGCAAGCCCAGACTGCATTTCTAAAGGAGTCTTTCCTGGTTATTATGGCATCAAGTAACAGAAGGTTTAAAGCATTTGTACTTTTTCAAGTCAGAAAAGCAAGGAGAATGCCAGTCCTTTCAGAGCAAGACATGAGTCATGGCTTCACAGGACTCTTTGCCTCTCCCCCATGGAGAAGACTGGTATGAGCTGTGATGGGTGGTAGACTCTGGCCAATCGACTTTCAGGGAAGGACCCCCATCCCTGCAGGGAACAATGGTATTGAGCTTTAAGGAATACACAGAGGTTGTTATTATAGGGAATGGGAGATAGGGAATCTGTGGGAACCTGGGTGGTGTGTATTTTTGTGGGAGTGCTAGACAGGATGTCTACACCTTTTGTTCTGGGCAATGTTAACATAATAATTGGAAATGGTGAAGTCTCTAAGTAAAGAACATCAGCTAAATAGTATCAGTGCTAAGTCGCTTCAGTCATGTCTGACTTTGAGACCCTATGGACTATAGCTTACCAGGCTCCTCTGTCCATGGGATTCTCTAGGCAAGAATACTGGAGTGGGTTGCCATGCCCTCCCCCAGGGGATCTTCCTGACCCAGGGACTGAACCCTTGTCTCTCTGTCTCTTTCATTAGCAGTCAGGTTCTTTACCACTAGCACCACTTCGAAAGCCCAAATAATATAGGGATAAGCAAGAGCTGGACTAGAGTCATTGGAGAAAAAGACATGGGCACAAAATCCTTCATAAAGTAAAGAGGAAAAGGTGTACTTACATCTTTTACATCAACATGAAGCTTGTAGTCAATATATATTGGCGTATAAATACTCAGGAAGGTATTTGACCAGAAAAAAGCAAAACTACAGAGGGAAATGACCCAGAGTGGAGTAGACTTCAGCATAGCTTTGATGGGCACTTTGATGAGTGTGCTTGAGCTGACCTGGAAGGGAACCCATTAATCATTAGCACATTAGATCAAGCTGGAACACATTTCATTTGGCACAGAATCTGGGAGATACCAAAGTGGAGCATGCGGGTTCTACCTGCTGGGTGAGAGCGGATGTGATGTATTCCTTCTCTCTGATGCTTATATATGGGTGGTCCTTTGGGTCCTCATAAAACAGAATGAACCAGAGAACACTTAAGACACAGCCACAAGCACCTATCAGAGCAGGACAAATTAGAATTGAAATTGCTCTGTCTGTAGTGAGTTTCTTTTCCAAAATGGCATTTTTCATTACTGGTCTGAGAACCAGGACCTCCTCTTTCTTTTTGGAAATTTACAAAAAGGCTTACATTTTTCATAATTTCCTTTGTATCCACACCTGCCTCTCCAAACAGAGTGAATTTTACAGAAATGGTAGCAAACCCTCTGGCCTCTCCTGACTTCTTAGCCTCTATTATTCTCCATGTAGGATAGCTGGGCCTCCTTGCTCTTAGGCCATCATCTCTACAGATTCTTAATGTGTTCTGTTGTGAGAGGAGGGTGTAACTGGGCTCATATGGGCTTGACAATCACCTGGTTTTGAGAAGTAGGCCTTAGCCATGCTCCTAAGATGCAGCCTAGGCCTTCTGGATTGTCCAAGTCCCATAAGAGTCTGCCAAATTATTTGTTGCTTTTGATTTTTTTATATTAGTGATCTGATCATAAGGAATCCTCTGTTAGGATAGGGAATGTATATTGCTTAGTAGTCAGGCTTCCAGAAATGCATTCATTCATTCAACAAATATACTGGTTAAATGCCATTATGTACCATGTACCATTCTAGGTCAGGGGAATGCAGCAGTGAATAAAGCAGACACATGCCCCGCCTTTACAGAGTTTACTTTCTAATGGTTGAGAGAGATAGTGAATAGTAACTAAGCAAAAGGTAATAAATGTCAGTGACAAGAGATAGGGAAGAGAGTTATGGGGAGAGGAACAAAGGAGCACTATGTTCAGGGAAAGTGAGGACATCTGTGTGGGCTCAGATACTCCAGGCTGGTACTTACTCCAGGGAGAAATAAGTACCGAGACCCAGAGGTATGAAGCCAGTGTCCCTGGACAGCAAGCAAGGTGAGGATGGTAATGGATGAGGATGGGAGGTAATGAGATCAGACCATGTGGAAAGCTGGAGCCACTGTAGGCTCTCAGACTTCTGCAACACACTTTACGACAACATTAAAAGAACAGTTCTACAGTATACCATTTCCACCTCATTCTGTGACCTGAGTGCCAAAACCCAAGGCAAAATGCAAATAGACATGAACACCTAAGAAATACACAGGAAATACAATATATTTTTCTAAATTACTGGAGTCAATCCTTAGAAAATTCATTTGCTGCTATTAGCTTTCTTTAAAAATGGGAAAATAGACTCTCAGAAAGGTCTACTTACTTGCTCAGGGGCACATGGTTAGTAAGTGGTAACTGACACTTAAGCATGGATTCTATTGTCTAGAGAGGGGAAACAGCTGCAGAAGAGGAGACTGGAGAAAAGCTTTGAAGAAAGTCAACAGTTAGTGGCAAGTAGAAGAGGAGAATCTCTGCAAGTCTCTGCAAAAGAGATTGAGAGGAAATGGCCAGAAGGATGAAGTCCAGTGTAGGGGGAGCAGGACCACAGCAACTGAGATGAGAGGAAATGCCTGATCACCGAGGTTCAACTCATCGAGTCAAAGGTACAGGCACCAGGGAAAGAATGGTATTGCTGGGTTGATTGATGGTACTTGTTCAGGTCAAATGTGGACTGAAGAACTTCAACTTGATTTATGGGCATCGAGGCTTGGGCAGTTCTAACATTTGGGAGGCACATAAGGAGCTTGGAAATCATCATCAAGTGAACAAACTAAACATCAACAATGCTTCTTTGATCTGGCAGAGAATTGAAGTCACAGGAAAAACCACTGCCCTCCTGTCTTTAGAGAGACAGACAGACAGAGGCAGAGAATTACAAGTTCCCAGAACAGAAGCCTAGAAATAGAAAACTCCAATGGAACGAGTCAGTAGCAGGGTAGAAAAACCTAGCACTTGATGGTTTACTGTAGGTTCAGTGCAGACAAGTTTGAGAGATGAAAGGTCAGGGTGGGAGGGGGCCCAGGCTTAAGCAGACCCCTCACACTTTTGTGAGTTTTATTTCCAGAAGACCTGCCAGATTCTCATAGTGAATATAAGAATAAAATCTCTCAATCTTTCTAGGAGAGGATGGAGAAAGTAACCATTTTTAATTACATCTAGAGCATTCTGTTCTTCACAAAAACTAGTCAAGGGGAAATTACTTTACCAGAGCCTCACCAACTCAAGGAAAGGGAAACACCCAACTCCAGACCCTTCTTCCTGTCTCACTTAAGGAGGGGGAACAAAACAAAACAGAACTGATGAAGCTCAGGGGCACAGGCTCACCAAAACCCTGAGACCAAATCATAGACCACAGGACACTGACTCCCCACATTCACACCTTACCACCATATCAGAAGAATCCTTGCATGTTAGTGGGAATCCATCTAGAATTGAATGTCCCAAATCTTATTTAAGAAGTCTCTAGAGAAACTAAAAAAACTACAGGAAAGACAAAAGCAAAGATACTGGAGGAAATTATAGCCTCTGAAACAGAGCACACAGTAAGCCAGATTAACCTGTAGCCAATAAAACATAAAACCTCACACTAAAGGGCTATTTATTTCAGTTCATTTTAGTGTATTTTGTTGAGCTTTCAACAAGAAAAACACGAAGCAAAGAAAAAAACAAACAAACAAAAAAACAGTTTGAAGAGACAGAACAAGTATCAGAACTAGACTCAGATATTAGCAGAGGTACGGAATTATGAGATCAAGAATTTAACACATGATTAAAAAGCCTGTGAAAAAGACAACGTATAAGAATACGTAGTAATGTAAGTAGAGAGACAAATTCTAACAATCAAAAGAAAATGCTGTAAATTAAAAACACTGTAGCAGAAATGAAGAATGACTTTAATGGGCTCATTAATAGATAGACATAGTTGAAGGGAAAAAAAAACACTGAACTTCAAGAAATGTCCATATGAAATTCCAAACCTGAAATGCAAATAGAATAAAAGCATTAAAAAGAAAAGAATGTCCAACAATTGTATTACACTACATGTATTACACTACAATGGTGTAATATATGTGTAGTGGGAATATCAGAAAGAGAATAAGAAAGGAACAGAAAAAATATTTGATGACTAATGGCAGTGATGAAGAGGAGTGAAACTGAGAGGATGGAAGACATATCTTCACACTATGGCTTGGCCATTTGCTCCCTGTGGATATTGGAGGCTCCCTGTAGATCCATTCTCCACCCTTCTTTACCCTGCTTTGGCCACAGATGGCTGACTTGAATGAACATCAACAGGCCCCCATGTCCTCTGCTTTCTAGATAGATTTGGGCAGAAGAAAGCCTAAGCAGAAGATTAGGAGAGACTTGAATGAGATTAGGGTGTCTCTTTCCCTAGTTCTCACCTTCCCCAGCATTGCCTCAGTCTATACTCCCTTTTATGAAAAATCACAGGTCCTCTCAATGTAGATATCTCTACAGGACTCTCTCCTAGTGGATTCCCCTCAACTACTCCCTTGCTTGCCCCTTTGGACTTGGGGATGGTATTAGCTTCTGTTTTGCTAGCACCAATCACTGCTCTAACCCTGTAATTCTGCCACATCTTTATACCATTTTAAATAATCACTTCATAAATAGATCCCTCTGCATTAAGCCTCTATATTGTTATTTGTCTATCAAATGAGCACAAAAGTACTCATCCACAGTCCCTTATTGACAAACTTAAAATCAAGATTTGAAAGTGATTTTCTAACTTATCCAGAAACCCTAGTCCTTTATAGTTTTTCATTTATTCCATTTTGTTGAGAATTTCATGTGTCACTCTAGAAACTAATGTGTTTGACTATGAGATGATAGGGCTTCCCTGGTAGCTCAGCTGGTAAAGAATCTACCTGCAATGCAGGAGACCCCAGTTCGAATCCTGGGTCCAGAAGATCCCCTGGAGAAGGGATAGGTTACCCACTCCAGTATTCTTGGGCTTCTCTGGTGTTTCAGCTGGTAAAGAATCCACTTGCAGTGTGGAAGACCTGGGTTTGATCCCTGGGTTGGGAAGATCCTCTGGTGAAGTGAATAGCTACCCACTCCAGTATTCTGGCCTGGAGACTGTATAGTCCATGCGGTCTCAAAGAGTCAGACATGACTGAGAAACTTTCACTTTCACATAAGATGATGTACCAAGTCATGCTTGGGATGTTAAGTATACATAGTATACTCATATTATGTTTGACCTGTTCTGAGTATCCCTTTCCCCATGAGTTTACGTAAGGGATATGTTTCTGTAGCATTGATGTTATAGAGTTGTGAAATTATGTACAATAATGCATGTATAGTTCTGAGCACGATGTCTCGCTTGCAATAAGAAATTAATGAATGTTGACTGTTCTTTCTCCTTCAATGTGGTTTATTATTTTTAATATTGTTAACTTCATAATAAATTATTTATTAAATTCTGCATTTACTTTTAGGCTTTTTAGACCTTTAAATAATGACTTGGATTTTTATAGAAAGAGACTCACCAAAAATATAAAAGACCATGGGCCATCCCAGGGAGTCACAGATGAATCCAGTGATAAGCAGGACAATACAGGGTCCTAGTAGAAGTCCTAATCAGAAGGCGCAAAGAACATCCCTAATGAATGCAGGCATCTGGAAATGGAGATAACGTAGCTTCATGGTGGCAGTGAACAATTTCTAGTGAAATATTCATATAATACCAAACAGAAGAAAATAATGAAATATTTGCTTTCTTCTCTTTTTTCTGTTTTTAGAGATAAGGAAACCTCTTCTCTGTCCTAGACAGTTTCCACATATTTAAAGTATGGATGATTTCCAAAGCCCTTGACAGTTCAAAACACACATATTTCTTATGTTCTAGGGCAGAACATGCTACAATGAGATGACAATGGGATTAAACACTCTAGGCCCTAAGTCATTACCTGACAAACTCAGAGCAGTAAGTCGGCCTAGTTCCAAGGGAGGAGCCCACTTGATCCATATTACTTGCTGAGTTGTTAATGTTATCCCCTGAAAGAATGATTAGAACATTTGATCTCTGACATGTTCTGTGAATTTAAACTCTAGTTTTTGCATTATCTTTTTATAGTTTTAATTGGAGGAAAATCACTTTACAATGTTGTATTGGTTTCTGCTGTCCAAGAATGTGAATCAGCCATAATTATATGGCTCCATCTTGAGCCCACGTCTCCCCTACTCATCCTATCCCTTTAGGTCATCACAGAGCACCAGGCTGGGCTCCCTGTGTTATACAGCAACTTTACACCAGCTATCTATTTTTCACTTAGTAGTGTATATATGCAGAGAAGCCGATGGCACCCCACTCCAGTACTCTTGCCTGGAGAATCTCATGGATGGAGAAGCCTAGTAGGCTGCAGTCCCATGGGATCGCGAAGAGTCGGACACGGCTGAGAGACTTCACTTCCACTTTTCCCTTTCATGCATTGGAGAAGGAAATGGCAACTCACTCCAGTGTTCTTGCCTGGAGAATCCCAGGGACAGGGGAGCCTGGTGGGCTGCTGTCGATGGGGTCACACAGTGTCAGACGCGACTGAAGCGACTTAGCAGTAGCAGTGTATATATGTCAGTGCTACTTTCTCCATTCATCCCACTCTTGCCTTCCCCCACTGGGTTCACAAGTCCATTCTCTACATCTCTGTCTCCATTCCTTCCCTGCAGACAAGCTTCTCAATGCCATTTTCTAGGTTCCATATATATGCGTTAATATATGATATTTGTTTTTCTCTTTCTGGCATCACTCTGTATAACAGATTCTAGGTTCATCCACCTCACTAGAACTGAATCAGATTCATTCTTTTTTATGGCTGAGTAATATTCTATTTTGTATTATCTTTATACCTGGAACAGTCCCTTGATTACTCGGCATATAATGACCAAAATTTCTCCAAATTCAGCTGCCAGTGGGAGGAGCAGGGTAAATAGAGAGCTGAGAAGTAATGCAAAACCAATCATTTTCTTTAAAGAGTATATTCCAGATAAATATCCTGCAGGAATTTGGCTGATGAGTACGCCATAGAAGATGGAACTTAACATGATCCCCTGGATTTCAGTGCTCCAGTTATACACAGGGTTCTGAAAGAAAAAAGGAGATGGGTCTAACCACTCTGCAAATGATTTTCTATAATGTTCAGGAATGCGGGAAAACTGATCTTCCAGTCTTCCAGTTTACCCCATGTAAAATATCTGCCCTCTGCCTAATCTCCCGTTATATGACTTATTTATTCCTAATAACATCATTTTCTGTGTGTAATTATGTTTTATCATTGGCATCCTTAACTATAAGGAAGTCCTTGCTTTAAAGGGCATCATCTGTTCCTCCCATACCTGCACAGCATAGACATTTAAAACTTGTTCTTTTAAAAAAAAAAAATAGATGCAATTGGCATATCAGTTTTAGGTGTACAACATGATTGGATATTTGCATATGTTGAGAAATGATCACCACAGTAAGTCTAGTTAACATTCGTGGTGTTAGAACATATGGTTCTAGTTCTAACTGTGATGAAAACTGTTACGATCTACTCTCTCAGCAACTTTCAACTATACAAGGTAGTACTTTTAACTGTAGTCACCATGCCATATGCTACACCATCATAACTTATTTTATAGCTGGATGTTTGCACTTTTTAACTCCTTTTATCCATTTTGCCCAGTCTCCCCAACCCCATGCTACTAGCAACCACCAACATATTCTGTGTCCAGGAGCTTGGTTTTGTTTAGAATTCACATATAAATGAAATTATATAGTAGTTGTTTTTGTCTGATTTATTTCACTTAGTGCAGGGCCCTCAAGATCCACTCATGTTTCAGCAAATGGCAAGATTTCATACTTTTTATATCTGAGTAATATTCTATTAAATACTAGTACCACATTTACATTATCTATTCATGAATACTTAATAAGGCTTCAATGAACATGGGATGTAGATATTTTTCAAGTTAGTGTTTTCTTTTTCTTTGGATATATACCCAGAAGTAGAATTGCTGGATCATATGGTTTTTTTTTTTTTTTTTTTGAAGAACCTTCATACATACTGTTTTACATGGCAAATGTAGTAATTTACATTATACCACCAGTGCACTAGTGTTCCTATCTTTCTACATCTTAGCCAATGCAATATTTCTTATCTTTTTGATAATATCCATTCTGACAGGCATGAGGTGATATCTTATGGGTTTGAATTACATTTCCATGATGATATCGAGTGCATTCTCTTGTGCCTGTTGACAAACTGGATGTTTTTCTCAGAAAAATGTCTGTTTATATCCTCTGCTCATTTTTGGTTGGGTTTTTTTTTTTTTTTTTGGTATAGAGTTAGATGAGTTATTCATATATCTTGAATATTAATCCCTGATCAGATACATGACTTGCAAATATTTTCTCCTATTCAGTAGGTTGCCTTTTCATTTTATTGATGGTTTCCTTTGCCGTGCAGAAGCTTTTAGTTTGATGTAGTCTCACTTGTTTACTTTTGCTTTTGTTGCCATTGACTTTGATGTCAAATCCAAAAAATCATAGCCAAGACTAATGTCAATGAGTTTTTAACTTATATTTTCTTTTAGTTTAATGGTTCTAGGTTTTATGTTCCAATTTGGATTCATTTTGAGTTAATTTTTGTGTCTGTTATAAGATAGGGGTCTAGTTTTTCCAACACCATTCATTGAAAAGATTGTCCGCTCATCATTGTAAATTCTTGACTCCTCTGTCATAGATTAATTGCCCACCTTAGGTATGGGTTTATTCTTGGGCTACCTACTCTGCTTCATTGATCAACGTGTCTGTGTTTATATCAATACCATACTTTCTTGATTATTATAGTTTTGGGATATAGTTCGAAATCAGAGGGCTTGATGCCTCTAACTTTTTCTTTCTTACTTACTATTGCTTTGGCTATTTTGAGTCCATACAAATTGCACTGTTTGTTCTATTTCTGTAAAAAATGTAGTTGGAATTTTGATAAAGATTACATCTAATCTATACACTTTTTGACAATATGAATTCTTCCAATCTATGAGCACAAAATATCTATCCACTTGTATCTTCTTCAGTTTCTTTCATCAGTGTCATGAGTTTTTAGTGCATAGGTATTTCTCCTTCATGATTAAAGGCATTCCTGCTATTTTATTCTTTTGGATGCAATTGTTTTCTTAATTTTATTTCTGCCAGTTTTTTATTAGTGCATAGAGACACAAAAGATTTCTGTATATTGATTTTGTATCTCACAAGTTTACCAAATTAATTTTTTAGCCCTAACAGTTTCCTTAGTGAAGTCTTTAGAATATTCTGTATATAATGTCATGTCATCTGTAGATAGTGACAATTTTTATTCTTTTACAGTTTGGATGCCCCTCCTTTTCTACCTTGCCTAATTGCACCAGTGAAACCTTCTAATACTATGCTGAATAAAAGTGGTGGGAGTGGGCATCACTGTTTTTTCCTGACATTGGAAGAAAAGCTTTCAGATTTTCACCATTAGGTATGATGTTATCTGTGGCCTTGTTACATTGCTGGTCTTTACTATGCTGAAGCATGTTCCCTTTATATTCACTTGCTGAGAATTTTTATCACAAATAGATACTACTTTTGTCAAGCCCTGCTGGTCACCAGAGCCAGGTGATCATGGCAGCAGCTGCTAAACAGGGAAAAAAAAAAAAAAAAAAATGGAGCACCAGAACAAGAGAGCCAGGTAAATGTGAAAGCTGCCCCTTTGGGAGATACTGGTTCTCTGAAGTACAGCAAGGAGAGAACACAAGGATGGCACTCACTGGCTTCTGTCTCCAAAGAGAAAGAACCCCAGAAGACCCTGGATGTATATTAAATTAGATGTGTGTGCCTCAAGTCAACAGTTTATGGTAAGCAAATAAACCTCTTTCATAGAATGTCTTGGTGCTTTTCAAACAGCTGCTTCCGTGCTGTGCCAAGGGGTAGGTGAGTCGATGGGCAAGCCATTTAAGAACCATTTCTCAGTTCCCTTTACCCTTGTGGGACTTGTGTTTGTGAGCCCTGTTGGCTTTCAGAGCTAGACCTTTGGGTGGCTTATCTCTCAGGTGCAGGGATGATGCCCAATGTGGGGTTCAGACTCTTCACTCCTGAGGGGGATGTCTTGCTGGGTCACCTTGCCAGGGGTTTGCAGTGAGATTATATCTCAGCATTTCCTCTTGGTTATGGGCATTTTCTTTTTCTCCTGATGTGTAGGAGTATTCAGTTTTTGATTTTTTCCCAGAGGAAAATTTTCCATAGGTATCTGTATATTTGGTGTGTCTGTAGGAGGAGGTGAGTCCAGAACATTTCTACAGGTTCACCTTCAACATCTCTAATACTTCTTTCTTAAATATTACTAATAGATGCAAACTCCTCTGTAGAATACCATGTAGTACTACGTTTACTGCAGTTATTAATTTCCCCTTGCCCCTTCTCATCCTTTTTCTCTATTCAGTTAACCTTGTTCACAAAACAATATATCCCCCTAACAACACACACACTGATCCCAGAGAGCAAAGTAGCAACAGAGAGAATATCAAATCATGAAGAGAAGTTCTCAGGCTGAAATATGGGAATAATTGAATGGGATAATAACGGAGAAAAGGCCATTCTTCTTCTTTCACTTGGCTCTGATGCGGCATGTTTTGTTGTCTGCCTCAGGAGTAGATTCCTCTGCTGGTTTTGGCTCGGGGGTCTTGCGTAGTTTCGTTGCTTTATTAAATCTGACATAAGAAATTCTTAATATTGAACTTACAGTTTGGACTATGAGGAGGTTGCAGTATTTTTGGACTCACTGCACAGGAAGAAATTTTAATTTTAGTAGGTGAGGACAAGATGAACACTTCTTTGGAAATGTCTAAGATAGTCCCTTTCTCTAAACTGTCTATGCACTCGCATAATTAGTTTATTTTAGATAATGAATGTTCTAAATGGAACTCTTGGTTGACTATGAAATAATCGACTAGGTAGGAGTCTGTCTGTCTCTCTTTCTCAAATCCCTGTTATCCTATAGCTGTAGATAGTGATGTCTTGTCTGATAGAAAGGACTTCCGTGAGAGATTTGGTAGAAACATCACTCTGAGTATATTGGATACTAATAGTGAGGGGCCTCTATATAGTAGCCAAGTGGTCATAGAAGCTCCAGATCTTTTTCATTGGTGGGAGGTTACTCAGAGGATGGACCAAGATGCTCTGCTATATTTTTCTAAATGACAGGTATTTTCCCAAGGAAATCAATATTCACCTTTCCCCATATCAGGTGATTCAACACACAGTTGCTCAACTCTCCCTGTGCAGATTATTCAGAATATTGGGCTGTTTTTTTTATGGCATAAAGCCATCACTCTTTATAGTGGAATGTAGAAATAGAAGAAAAGTGGGCACTGTAGTTGAATTCAAACCACTCACCTCAGATGAAATTCCCCACACCAGAAGAATAAAACCTGAGTATTTCCATATTCAATCCATTAACTAGTTATCATTAAATAAAGTACTCTGTATACAAATATATAAATTAACCTATATAAATCTTAGGAATAAATATATATATATCTATGAGTCATATAAATGAAAAAATAGATAATAACCCAGTAGGTAAAATGGACTAAGGGTATCAATAGATAACTTATAAGAGAAAAAAATGGTAATGACCAATAAATATAGATCACAAATATAAAAATGTATACATTCATTAATAAATTTTAAAGTTATCACAGAACTTCTATCAGATTGGTAAATTTTAAACAAAATAAAATAATTATATATATATTTTTGGCTGTTTTAGCAGAGGGAAGACAGAGGATATTTCTCATTTATGTGTAACACTTTCTCATCTTCCTTCCTTTTCTTTTCTATACTCAGTGTCCCTTATTGTGCTCTCTTTGGTTTCTGTTCTCTCGTTTTTCTTGTTATTTGCCTTCTTTTCTAAAATGTTCTGTCTAGTATTATCATATCAGTTTCCTGAGTTCTGTCAATTTCTTTTTTTTTTCCCATTCATCAGCTATCTGAGCAGAGACTTCTATCACTGGGCCATCTCGGCTTTAAGTACCTGTAGTATAGTGCTCCTTCCCTAGTTATAGTTACTTTGATAGTTTTTAGGTTCATTTGTAATTTAAGTTCACAATTTAGGTCTTCTTTGGGAAAATAATCTGGTGAGTTTTCATGTTTGAGAATAATTATCTATTCAATTTCTTCATCTAGTACTTTTGTAGAGGAGAAAACTGAATTCCTTTTCTATGACTCTTATTTGAAGAAGGTCAGTTCCCCTGGATTACAGCAGCAGATTCCTGGCGGGGAGGAGAAGGGAAAGGGAGTGGTGAATGTGCCAAAGAAAAGTTCAAGCTTCACAGTTTGAGCTGCCCCTTCTTTTACTACAGTAAAGGAAATAAAATACAGCTTTTGTGAGTAGCCATTTCTCTAGAAAATGGGGTTCTTGATATTTAAACCAAGGCAATGGAATACTCAAGAATTTAAAAAATTTGAATGAAATTGATTTTTTTGACAGTTTTTTTGAGGTACAGTTGACATAATAAACTGTAAATTTAATCTTTGTCATAAAGTATACAACTTCTTAAATTCTTAAATGTGTAACTTCACAGGATATAGAATTTTAGTTTTCTTTCAGTACTTTAGAGATTTCACTTCTTTCTTTATGTTTGAGTGGTGTCTGATAAGAAATCTTCTGTAATTTTTATCCTTGTTCCTCTGTAGTCTTTTTCCTCCAGATTTATTTGAGATATTCTTTTTGTCTTGGTTTTCTGCAATTTAAATATGTATGTCTGGGTGGTAATTCTTGTTGTTCTTGATTAATTTTCTTTTTAGTATTTGTCCTGCTTGGTGTTCTGAATTTGTGGTTTGGTGTCTGCCATTAACTTCAAAAAGTTCTCAGCCATTAATTTTTCAAATGTTTCTTCTTTCCATTTTTCCTACTCTTTCTGATATTCTAATCAAGCACGTGTTCCAACTTTTGGTATTGTCCACAGCTCTGGAATGTTCTGCTTAGTTTATTTTTTAATCTTTTTCACTTTAGCTTGGGAAATTCATATATTCAAGTTCACTGATTCTTTCCTCACCTGTGTTGATACTACATATAAGCCCATTAAGGCATTCTTTATACCTGTTACAATTGCCATGATTTCTACTATTTCTTTTTTTATTCTAATAATATCCACCTCTCTATTGACATTACCTCTCTGGCATTGTATTCTTTTCCCATTAGACCCCTTGACATATTAATTACAGTTACTTTAAATTCTCTGTAGGAATTCCTACATATGTGTCAAATCTGAGACCTGGTTCTGATGCTTATGTTAAAAAAAAACAATCAGGGTGCAGTACATTGCATATAGAGCATTACTCTTAATGTAAATAGGGGTGAAAATAAGGAAATATTTTATTTGCTTGTGTATTAAAAAAGGGACATAAGAAAAGTATAGTGAAAAAATATTTTTTTCCTATCTATTTCCATTTCTTTTGTACTACATCTTCTGACAGATAGTTATCAACCCATTACCTTCTGTAGGTGAAATTAACAAAACATGTAAATATACTGTAAGTTAAAAACATAAATAAGAAAGAAAACGTGTTGATTTCTATTTCTCATTTAAGATGCTTTCCTTTTTTCTCTTGTCCAAACTTCTCTTGCCCTTTACAAACACTGAGACAGACTTTAGTCATGGGACATCTTCATTTAGGTTACTACTGACGAGGTAGATAAAGACTTGAGCTTCTTTTTTGCATAATTCCTATCATATCAATTATGATACATTCAATCTGTACACAAATTAGTTAGCAAGATAGGATTTTAAACTTATGACTGTGTGTAATATTTTTGATATACCTTTATGTTATCCTGGAGCTCCTTTGTGGAGGTGTTGGACAAACCCTGTGGCTCCGTGCTGTTCACCATGGCTATCATTGTGAGGCTCATACACACACGCTGTGACATGATTATAACATTACAGACGAGCAGGAAGACAGCGATTCCAAAACGAATGGAACAAAAATACGGAACTGGAATGTACGAGAGAAAATATCCATTGTTAACACAGCTGAGGAAAAAACCATATTTTAACATTAGGAGTCCAAATTTCTGAGTGGCCTTTCCTAATAATGGCCAGAAAATATCCATTGTTAACACAGGTGAGGAAAAAAACATATTTTAACATTATTACTACTACTACTACTAAGTTGCTTCAGTCGTGTCTGACTCTGTGCGACCCCATGGACAGCAGCCCACCAGGCTCCCCCATCCCTGGGATTCTCCAGACAAGAACATTAGGGGTCCAAATTTCCGACTGGCCCTTCCTAATGTTTATTTTAAAGAGAACGTTTTTAAAAACACCCTGAGTTACTCTTGGAAATAAATCCTCTGAATAACCAACAAGACCTTCCCTCAAGTAAACTACTTTATTCTCAAAATTTACATGACTAGTCTGACTGAGAAACTCATATGCGCACATTGCAGAAGAAAGTTGGATTTTTAAAAAAGTAAAGGGTAACGTAATTGGCCTCCAATTAAAATAAATAAATATTTTTAAAAAATAATGTATTTGAGGTAGCTTCAAGCTACAGTAATCAATGCAGTGTTAGTGTGAGACCAAACAAATTCATCTATCGGAGAAAATAGGGAGTCCAGAAGGAGAGGAATATATATGATCATATGATTTTGAATAAATGCACTAATGCAATTCAATGGAAGATATTAGTCTTTTCAACAAATGGCCTTTCTCAAGAGAAATAAAAATATATATCTACAAAAGGCTTGTACTGAATTGTTTATGGCAGCTTTATTTAAAATAGCTGGATCTTTGGAATGGATGAACATACTGTAGTACATTAATACAACATATATTACTCAGAAATACAAAGGAAGGAAACACTGATACACTCAACAATCTGGATGAATCCCAAAAAACATTTGCTCAGCTAAAGAAGCTAGACACCAAAGAGTGAATACCATTTTTATGCATGCTATTTCTATGAATTTCAAAAATAGGCAAAATGAATTTATGTGACTAGATATTAAATAACAATTCCCTCTTGGTAAGGAGGGCAAAGAGACATCATGGGACTTTAAACTAATGTAATGTTCTATGAGTCTTGTTTGTAAGTTTATACATTTCTCAAAGCACATCTAAATATACACTTAAGATCCATATTTTATTTTATGTAATTATACTTCAATAAATATTAAAATATTCAAATAATGGTGTTGGGAAAACTGGACAATCACATGCGAAAGAATGAAACTGGACCACTCTCTTATACCATATACAAAAATTAAGTCAAAATGGACTAAAATTGGAACTCAAGACATGAAACCATAAAACTTCTAGAAGAACATATAGATGGTAAATTCCCTGACATAGGTCTTGGTAATGATTTTTTAATAAGACACCAAAAGCAAAAGCAGAGAAAGCAAAAGTGAACAAAGGTCACTATATCAAACTAAAAGTCTTCTGCACAGCAAAGGAAATTACAAACAAAATGAAAGGGCAACCTACTGAATGGGAGAAGACATTTGCAAATCATTTATCTGATAAGGGGTTAGACTGCAAAATATAAAAAGAACTCAATTTTGTTTTTATTCTGTATTGGGATGTAGCCAATTAACAGAGTGTGACAGTTTCAGGTGGACAGCAAAAGGCCTCAGCCATACAAATACATGTATCAACTCTCCCTCAAGCTCTCTTCCCATCCAGGCTGCCACATAACATTGAGCATAGTAAAAAGAACTCACAGAATTTAACAGGAAAAATTTTTTAAAAGCAAAACCAAAAAAATCTGATTAAGAAGTGGGCAAAACTGAAGAGACATTTTTCCAAAGAAGACATGCATGTAGTTAAGAGGTACATGGAAAGATGTTCAGCATCACTCATCATTCAGTTCAGTTCAGTTCAGTCGCTTAGTCGTGGGCAGTTTTCATTCCAATCTCAAGGAAAGGCAATGCCAAAGAGTGCTCACTCATCATTAGGGAAATGCAAATCAAAACCATAATGAGATAGCATCTTACACCTGTTAAAATGACTTATCAAGAAAAGGTAAGAAATGAGTGTTGGCAAGGATGTGGACATTTTTGGACTTCCCAGGTGGTCCAGTGGTTAAGACTCAGTGCCTGCACCACAGGGGTTGTGGGTTCCATCTCTCCTGTGTGAAACTAAGATCCCGCATGCCATGCAGCACAGATAAAAACTGAAAAAGACAAAAAAAAAAAAAGGATGCGTAGTAGGCAGATTAATGCCCCAGCCACATACATCAAAAAATATTGTGTAGAGAAACTATGATCACATATCAGATTGGCATAGATCCAAAAGCACATTTGTTGGCAAGCCTGAAAGAAAAAAGGATGGAACCTCTATTATTGCAACCCAGTGGAGGTTTTAAATTGTCTGTGCTTAGTATAGAGAAATAATTTTTTTGGCCACACCATGCAGCAGGAGGCTAGTTCCCCCATCAGGGATTGAACCTGCACCCCAGGCAGTGGAAGCTCGGAGTCTTAGCCACTGGTCAGTCAGGGAAGTTCCAAGAAATAAATTTGACTTTTAATTACTGATGTTATATCCAGGTAGCTAGCCAAAAGTTAATCTTGTTTCTAAAAATTCATCTCCTAATTTGGAGAGGTTTTCTACGTACGGAACGTGCAAATTATGATTTTATCTCTTCTTTTCCTATCCTTCTGTCTTTAACTTCATGGTATCATTGCATCAGAACCATGAGTATATTACTGATTGTATCAAGCAGTTCTGGGTTTATGCCATTGTTCTTGATTTACACAGAGTAATTCTAATGTTTTTACATTTTGGACAATGTTTGTTGGAGGTTCTATTGTAGATATGCTTTATGAAGTGTATTTATTTCTATTGCTGTGTTAAAAAATTTTCACAAACTTAATGACTTAAAATGGTACCCTTTTAATAAAAGGTTCACAGTTATGCAGGTCATAAGTTTTAGCATGATGTGGTTGGATTTTTTACTCCTGGTCTCAAAGGCTAAAATCAAGTGATCAGGCAAGATGAGTTCTTCAGGTAGAGATTCTCTGGAAGGAACTATTGGAAGAGTTCAGTTTTCTGTGGTGGTTGTACTTCTGTTGCTATTTCCCTGCTGACTGTCAGCTAAGAGTTATTCTCAGTTTTAAGATGTTGTGCATTATGCTGCTTGTCACATGCCCCCCCCCAAAACCAGCAAGGGAAAATCTCTTCTGTTAAATCCTGCTCGTGCTTTGAATCTCTCTAGCTGCTCTCTCGGAGAAGGCAATGGCAACCCACTCCAGTACTCTTGCCTGGAAAATCCCACGGACGGAGGAGCCTGGTAGGCTACAGTCCATGGGGTCGCGAAGTCGGACACGACTGAGAGACTTCACTTTCCCTTTTCTCTTTCATGCATTGGAGAAGGAAATTGCAACCCACTCCAGTGTTCTTGCTTGGAGAATCCCAGGGATGGGGGAGCCTGGTGGGCTGCCATCTATGGGATAGCACAGAGTCGGATACAACTGAAGCGACTTAGCAGCAGCAGCAGCAGCTGCTGCTTTCTGACCTCTAGATCCAGATTTAAAAAGCTCCTGTGTTTAGATCAGTCCTACCTGGATTTAAGATCAGCTGATTATGGACCATGCTTAGATCTGCAACATCCTTTCAAGCAGCACCTACCTTGGCATTTGCATAAATAACTGGAGGAAGGTGTATGTACACCAGGGGCCAGAATCTTGTGGGCAGTCTTAGAACAATTCACTCTCTGGTCCCAGAAGATCCATGTTCATGCCATATACAAAACATACCCCATCTCAAAGTTTCTTAAGGTCTCATCTCATTATACTATCAACTCAAGTCCAAATCTTCATCAAAATGTCAGCTCAAATTTATAAAATTTAAAACAAATACGGATGACGCTTCTAAAAGTAACCCACTATGGGAACAGTATCTATCAGCGAACTTGTGAAATTATAGAGACATGTTACACACTCGCCATGTTTCCACTTATAATGGTGGGACAAGCATAGGATAATTGATACAGACATTCTAGTTTCAAAAGGGGGAGAAATGGAGTATAAAAATAAGTCACTGATCAATAAGAGTTTTGAAGTTCAGTTAGACAAATGTTGAACTTTTCTTGAGGCCTGGGGATAATCCCTGTGGCCCTTGGCTCTGCCCTCTGAGCTCTCTGCTTTATCCTCTGCCCTTTGGTTCCACCCAAGAGTGCAAAGGGGCCATCTTAGAGTACTGTCCATCACATATTCCTAGTTACCTACTAGTGTTCATCGGGAATGAATGTTAATTTCATAAAGATTTTTTTTTAATCTAATGAGGTCATCATATAGTTTTCTTCTTTAATTTGTATTGATGACAATTATTTACTTTGTAATAGAAAACTATTTTTTCATTTCTAGGATTGATTGGACTTAGTGTTTGCAATTAAAAAATTTTTTTTAAATTTGTTTTGCTAATGTTTTATTAGGATTTTTGTACCTTTTAAAAATAGTGTTAATTTTGCTTTACATATTTGAGTCTATTTAGTTACATAAGTTTTTTTTTCAGTGATCCCACTGAATTTTGTATCATTGTACATTTTTGAAGAATTATTTGAAGTAGAAGATTTTAAATTAGATAAATCAGGAATTATCTAATTAAATAAATTAGATAAATTTATCTAGTTAAATTATCTAGTTATCTAATAAATTATCTGGTTAAATAAATTATAGTTATACTAAATTCATATGCAACTTTAAAAAATGATGAGGAAGCTCTTTATGTACAACTGCAGGATTCCATTTAGATATATTATTAAGTGAAAAAAGTAACATTAGTACCTGGAAAATTAGTTTCTTGACAGATCTCCC
>SJYA01002787.1:933066-1091423 GCA_006410615.1 Neotragus moschatus
TTTGTAAACAGACAAGAATATTAGATAAAAAATGTATTTAAAGTTAACAGTTCATTGAAAGTGTGAATGATCTGGCCGGAAAGATGAGATACTCAGGCCAAAGATTTTGTGAAGACAGAGTCCTCAAGGCATACATAGACTGATCATTGAGGGAAGATTTTTCCCTGAAGACATTTGATCTCAGGTTGCTTTTTTGCCTCCCAGAAAATGGGGCAACAGGAATCAGATACCAATGCCCTGGCAATGGAAGAGTCTAGTAAGTGACCCTTTCCTTAAATGTTTAGATGCCAAAGACTTGCTGAGTCAGTGAGGGGAAAATCCATTGCCTCCTAACCTTTTCCAGGAGGCAAAAATTTTTGCCCTGTTTGAACCTTGAGACTGAGAAAAAGGAAGAAAAAAGTCTTAGAAATTTAATCATTACCCAGCCCTTCCTTTGCCTTTAAACTCACTGGCCTTGAGTCATCTGCAAAACATTTCAAACCACACGTGTATACATGCACACTGAGATGACTTGCCTCAAAGCTTTCTAAACAACCTCATCCTTTTTAAAATTCTCAAACGCAAAAGGGGAGTAAGTAGACCTGAAAATCTGAAGGAAACAGTGGGAAAATTCCTAGATGAGAAAAAAAGCCTCTAGAGGGCAAAGGGGAAGCTATCTTCACCATGTGTAGAATAGGGCTTGTCATAGTCAATTAAGGGTACCCTTCTGAGTTTTGTTCTTTTCTCTACATTGCTCCAGAAAGAATATGGATTATTTCTAAATAAGTCTTGAAAAAAAGGAATCATAGGAGTTCAGAAAGGAATATAAAAAAAAATGTATATGTGTGTTTAACAGTCACTTTCCTGTATAGCAGGAATTAGCATAACATTGTAAATCAAATATATGTCAATAAAAACAAAGAACAAAAAACCTAAAACTCAAAAAAAGAAGTCACACACAAAAAGAGAAATCACAAGGAGTGTTCTAAAGTGCTTGGGATTGCATAACAGTAAGATACTACATGTCAAGCTCTGGAAAGAGCAAATTCTACACCTCAGAACATATTTATTAAAAAAGAGAGAACTCAAAGACTTGTAAAATGAACAATGGATGAACCCAAAGATCCTAAAAAGAAGTAAATGTTAAACATAAAGGCAGAAATCAATTTTATACACATATATATGTTTATATCTTTTATATGTTCACATATAATTAAAATTCCATGGATAGAGGAGCCTGGTGGGCTACAGTCCACAGGGTCACAAAGAGTTGGGTACATCTGAGCACACAGACACTAGACTAGATAATCTGAATACAAAGGAACAATATAAAAATACCAAAATAATTAAGTAACAAAACTGACACAAGAAGAAATATAAAATTTAATAGGCTACTAACATTTATATAAATTGAAAAAGTATGCAATTTGTTGCCCACCCTCTCTTCTAAGATTTTTGTCCCCCATAATGTAGATATAACTCTAATCTGATAGCATTAATTCCATATTGTTTTTCCCCTGCCCTGCCTGAGATAAACAATCTAAAAAATATCCTGTAAACATCCAGCTGTTGATGTTGAAGGGTTAAATGACTCAAGAACATTCATCCTGCCTCACTTCCATCCATGTATCTGTCTCTCTCTCCCTGAGATAGAATCAAAATAGTCCTCCCTCTTTCTGACATTCTCTCTCAAGTGATAAACTGACAGGTGTATAAGAATCAAAATAACACTGTGAATAATCTTGGTACATGGGTTATTTTATTTAGGGTTTTTCTAATGGAAAATCATGGCAGGGATACTTTTCCCCCACCTCTTTCCTGAACATTTCTAAGATGCTTTACATTTTAGTCCAAGTGTTTATGGACAAAATCTTCTCACATAGAATCAATAGTGTCCTGTTTAAGAAGAAGGAAGCCTATGTCATAAAGAATAATTTCTACCTTTCCCTGGAGAGACCTGGTTATCCACTTGCATAATGGTGTTATGGTTGTTTTTCTTCTTGCTGAAGGGTTTGTTTTCTATCCCCTGCAAGTGCAAAACACACTGACATCAGCATTACAGAGGGAAGAACTGGTTAAAATCCACCTAGCACCTCTCTCTGCTTTAAAACATTAATCCAAGGGAAACTTGCTTTGTCATACCAGTACTCATTGTTTTGACATTTCTCTTTTATGATATTTTTGTTAATTACAAAATACACAGAAAACCTGAAAACTCTAAAAAGCAAACAAGACATCCTGCCAAGCCATAATTCTATATCTAGTGAAGATATCCCTCCAAAGTGAAAGAGAAAGACTGTCAAACAAAACTTGAGAGAATTCATTGCCAGGAAATCTACCCTGTAGGGAATGTGAAAGGAAGCTTCTCAGACAGAAGCAGATTATTGAAGGTAGCTCATTGGTAAAGAACCTGCCTACAATGCAGGAGATGAGGCAAAAGCCTCAGGTTCCATTCCTGAGTCAGGAAGATTCCCCAGACAAGGAAATGGCAACCCACTCCAGTATTCTTGCTTGGGAAATACCAAGGACAGCCCATGGGGTCACAAAAGAATCAGACATAATTTAGCAACAACAAACTTGGATGTACAAAAAGAAAGGAAGGATGTCAGAAAAGTAATTAAAGGTAACATACAGTTCTTTGTTTTTCTTATATCTTCATAGAGCTAAAAGATTTGTTTTTAATGCTTTTACAAGGAGAGGCTAATCATTCTCCTCACTACCCTGGACAAAATGACCCCTGCTGCCAGGTCTGCATTTGTTGGTGGGAAGCTTGACAAAGTGGGTGAATCAAAGAGTTTTGTCTATATCAGCATGTATGATATCAGATGCTCAAAAAATACTTAAAATTTCTAAGACTGGGTTTTGCAAAGTATATATAAATGAGCAGTCTGTCAACCACCATTATTATCCATTGGGACATCTGGGGCTGTCGTTTATTTCAGTATACATACACACACACACACACACACACACACACACACACACAACCACCACCACCACCGCCACAAGCACACATATTCTCCACGCCACTCACACACACACAAGCACTAAACACCACACAATACACTGCCACAAGCACACATACTCTCCATGCCACTCACACATACACAAGCACTAAACACCACACAATACACACTTCTCTTTCCTTTATTGACATAACTGTCCACCTCAAACTCATCCCTAGGAATGTTTTNTCCACGCCACTCACACACACACAAGCACTAAACACCACACAATACACTGCCACAAGCACACATACTCTCCATGCCACTCACACATACACAAGCACTAAACACCACACAATACACACTTCTCTTTCCTTTATTGACATAACTGTCCACCTCAAACTCATCCCTAGGAATGTTTTTTTCCTTTCCCTTGTGAAAAATCTATAAAAATATATATTTTGTCCAACTTCCCCGTCCAAATTTCCCCAGAGTGCTAAATAGCTTTGATAAAATTTCAAATAGAAGCCCTCCTTATTAATCCTTCTGGAGAATTAATTCTAAACTTTGCTTTATGAAAAACATATAAGCATATAGTTACTAACCTGATTTAGGACAGAAAAGCGATTCCTTTATGTCCTGTGAAGACTTTCCTCTCAAATTAAAAAAATATTGAAATTCTGGATTTGCTAATTTCAGCCACTTAAATCCTTCACCATATCCTTTGATCTCCCTAGGTCAAAGTTAAAAATTTAATTTTTAACTTCACTTACATTCTTGCCTTGAATCTTCAGGGGAGGGGAGAGAGTCTTAAAATCATCCAATGGACTAGAAACCTAGAAATCTGCCAGTCATTTCATGAATTTAATAGACAGAGCACCCCCCCCCCCAAGCCCACCCTGCCCCGCCACCCCCCAGGCTCCTTCTCTACCAGGAGGCAGAACCTGCCTGTCTCATAAGAGTCTCCAGGATTTTTCTATTGAGGATGGCTCCGTGTCTACAGCGCTATTTTGACAGGCACGCTATGGTGCTCCAAATGTTTTGTAAATGTCCTCCTGGCGTTCTGCCCCATCTTCCTTCCCTCCCTTTTTCCATCCTTCCTTCTTCCCGCCTTCCCCTTCTGCCTCTCCTCTTGTTTCCTCTCCCCTTCCTCTCCCCATCCCCCCTCTTCTCTTACAAAGGTCACATCTGTTTGGTATTCAAGCTACTCAGAAAGAGGGGCATTTTACTGAGGTGTGTTCTCTGAGGACTATTAATTCCCTCGTGGCTTCCCCTGCAATGACTGTAAGTGCTCCTGGTTCAGCCTCCTGTCTATAGCAGTACTTGGGAGCATTTTACCTTGGAACTCTTCGAAGACAAGCTACTGAGTATATAGGGACATCTAAGTCCTGAAATCAAAAATTCTGCACTATAATTTCTTACATACTGAAGCATTTTAAAATTTATTATGCTTTCAAAGTGCTTAATATATGTTTGGCACATAGAAGATCAGTCATTTTCTCTCTAAAGAAATGTTGAAACAGAAGTAGAGTCACAGATATAGAAAACAAACTTATGGGTACTAGACGTTAAGTGGGGGAGAGACAGATTGGAAAATTGGGATTGACATATACACCCTACTATATATAAAATATATAACTAATAAGGACCTATTGTGTAGCACAGGGAACTCAATACTCTGTAATGGCCTATACGGGAAAAGAATTTTAAAAGAGAGTGGCTATATATACAACTTGTAATTTATATGTATATATACATATATATATGGAGAAGGCAATGGCACCCTACTCCACTACTCTTACCTAGAAAATCCCATGGACGGAGGAGTCTGGTAGGCTGCAGTCCATGGGTTTGCAAAGAGTCGGACACGACTAAGCGACTTCTTTCACTTTTCACTTTTATGCATTGGAGAAGGAAATGGCAACCGACTCCAGTGTTCTTGCCTGGAGAATCCCAGGGGTGACGGAGTCTAGTGGGCTGTTGTCTCTGGGGTCGCACAGGGTCGGACACGACTGAAGCGACTTAGCAGCAGCAGCATACATATACATATATATAACTGATTCACTTTGCTGTACACCTGAAACTCATACAACACTGTAAATCAGTTATACTCCAATAAAGATAGTTTTTAAAATGTTGAAAACTTTAACTCATTTGCCCAAGAGTCTTTGATACCTTGTTATATTCACCTGGATTTTTTTCTTTTTCTGAAGTCCAGGTTGTGCTGATTTTTATCTGGCTCTTTCAGGATGTTTTTACTATTTGTCCTGACACAAAGGCTGTCAATTTCTGACATTTTCTGGGAAAGGGACCCATTTGTTGACTGAAAGTCCTAGGTCAACAGTTGTTTAATGTCCATGTTTTAAGCAAACAACCTTCCCATCTGGTGTCAATATCCCCAGTTCTAGGTACTGATTATCCAGGAGGGAACCATCATTCTGTTTGCTGACCCCAAAGCTTTATACTGCTTTGTGATACCCTTCGAAATTGCTTCTGGATTCTACATCTGGATTCTGTGTTTTCCTTATTAAGTTTTTAAGTTTAACATTTTATTATGGAAAGTTTCAAACACATAGGAAAAAAAGTAGATCAATCTAATATTACCATAGACCCATTAACAAGTTTCCACAATTTTCAATATTTGGCCACTTGAGTTTCCATATACCATACCCACAGTGGTTTTCTGTATTATGTCATTTCTCCAACAAAAATTATAGCATGGCTATATAATTCATTAGGACTTGGGAAAACATAACATGCCATCATCACATCTAACAAATAAGCAATAACTCCTTAATATCATCTAATATCATGAAAATTTTCCTAATTGCTTCAAAGTTATTCATTTATACTCTATTTATTTAAATGAGGATCCAAACAAGATCCACATATGACACTTAATTGTTGTGGCTCTCAGGTCTGATTTCATAACAATCCTTCAACCCACCCGCATTTTCTATTTGCTGATATTTAAAACAGTACAACAAAAGAGTCATTTGCAGAATTATTCTCATAATTGATTTGACTAATTGCCTCCTATGTCATTTGATATATTTCTTTATCCCCTTACATCCTGAAAACTCTGGGTATGTAGAGTTGGTTAGATTCAGGAAAAGAGTACTTCATAAGGGTGTCTGAGGCTTTCACCACAGCAGGTTGTCTCACATTTAGTAAGACTGTTCAGATATTCTCAGCTTGACTTATCCACTAACAAAGTACTTATCAACTTTTCACCTGTGGGAAATAGATGGGAAAACAGTGGAAACAGTGTCAGACTTTATTTTTGGGGGCTCCAAAATCACTGCAGATGGTGACTGCAGCCATGCAATTAAAAGACGCTTACTCTTTGGAAGAAAAGTTATGACCAACCTAGATAGCATATTCAAAAGCAGAGATATTACTTTGCCGACTAAGGTCCATCCAGTCAAGGCTATGGTTTTTCCTGTGGTCATGTGTGTATGTGAGAGTTGGACTGTGAAGGCTGAGTGCCGAACAATTGATGCTTTTTAACTGTGGTGTTGGAGAAGACTCTGGAGAGTCCTTGGACTGCAAGGACTTCCAACCAGTCCATTCTGAAGGAGATCAGCCCTGGGATTTCTTTGGAAGGAATGACGCTAAAGCTGAAACTCCAGTACTTTGGCCACCTCATGAGAAGAGTTGACTCATTGGAAAAGTCTCTGATGCTTGGAGGGATTGGGGGCAGGAGGAGAAGGGGACAACGGAGGATGAGATGGCTGGATGGCATCACTGACTCAATGGGCGTGAGACTGAATGAACTCTGGGAGTTGGCGATGGACAGGAAGGCCTGGCGTGCTGCGATTCATAGGGTCGCAAAGAATCGGACACGACTGAGTGACTGAACTGAACTGAACTGAATGTTACCTAGAGCTGTTATTTTATTATAAATTGTAAAATGGNAGAAGGGGATATCAGGAGATAGAGAAGGTTGGATGCCATCACCAACTCAATGGACATGCATCTAGCAAGCTCCAGGAATTGGTGATGGACAGGCAAGCCTGGTGTGCTGCAGTCCATGGGGTCACAAAGAGTCGGACATGACTGAACAACTGAACAACAGCAACCTACAAAGTAAGAGGCACAGTTTAAGAGCTGGGGAAATAATAGTGAATGAAACAAAGTTCCTGCCCTTATGAGGACTTAAGTAAAGGCAGACTATAAACACGTACATGGTATCACGGCAGGCAGGGGAGAGCAGGAGGAGGAAAACAGAACAGCGCTCTACTCTATAGAGCTCGGTCAGAGGAAATTCTCCCAGAAGGACAGGAGCAGAGGAAAGGAAATGAGGGAGTGAGTCAGGCAAATAACCGAGGGAAGAATGTTCCAGACACAGGCAACAGCAAGTCAAACACCCTGAGGCAGGAGGAAACTGCGCATGTTCCAAAGATGGTAAAGAAGGGAGACTTCCCTGGTGGTCCAGTCGTTATGAATCCGCCTTGCAATGCAGGTGATGTGGGTTCACCCCCTGGTCAGGGAACTAAGACCTCACATGCCGCGGAGCAAGTAAGCCCGTACCCTGCAACTACGGAACCCATGCGTTCCAACTAGCATCCACACACCATGGCCAAAGATCCCACGTGCTACAACTGAGACCCAGTACAGCCCAATAAAGAAATCTTTTTTAAAAAGTTCATTCTGTTTTCTTGCGTGTATGTGTGTGTGTTTCTTTTGTAAAGAAGGCTAGTGGAGGAGGGGGAAGGGAGAAAGACTATGCTGGAAAGTCCCATGGACGGAGGAGCCTGGTGGGCTGCAGTCCATGGGGTTGCAAAGAGTCAGACACGACTGAGCAACTTCACTTTCACTTTTCACTTTCATGCACTGGAGAAGGAAATGGCAACCCACTCCAGTGTTCTTGCCTGGAGAATCCCAGGGACGGGGGAGCCTGGTGGGCTGCAGTCCATGGGGTCGCAAAGAGTTGGACACAACTGAAGTGATTTAGCAGCAGCAGCAGCAGCAGGCATTAGGCCCCTCAGAAGGAAGTTGGATTTCTTTTCTTTTTTACAATATCCTTCTCCATTATAGTTTCTCATAGGATACTGAATATGTTAAAAGTTCCCTGTGCTTATAGTAGGACCTTGTTATCGATCCTCTGTCTACAAGCTTACATTTGCTAACCCCAGCCTCCCACTCCATCCCTCCCCTAACCCCTCCCCCTTGGCACAAGCACAAGTTTCTTCTCTATGACTGTTTCTGCTTTGCAGAAACATATGTGAGATCCCACATATGAGTGACATCATATGGTACTGTCTTTCCGACTTACTTCACTTGCTGCAACATGGACGCAGCTAGAGATTATCACACTAAGGGAAATTAGATTTCTGGACGGATGGTGAGATTGGGACCAGGGAGTGAAATGACTTGACACATTTGAAAGGAACACTCTGACAGGGGTGAACATAAGTGATAAAAACAGGGAGGTTATTTACACCAAGATGGTAACAGAGAGAGTGGTGAAGAGTGGTCAGATCATGACTCTGTTTTGAAAACAGAGCTAACTGGATTCACTGATAGATCAAGAGATAAACCAAGAGAATTCCAAGGTTTCTGACTGGGCAGTGAGCAGTGCAAATTATTGACCTGTGCGAGGAAGGCTGGGGAACTTATGGGAATCAAGAGTTTGGTTCTGGAGTTGTTAAGTTTGAGATACTTATTACTATATGGCTGAAGAGGGTACACCCTTCCCAACTACTGTTCAGGTGCTCCAAGATACAAGACCCCAGTACCAACAAAAAACTAATTTACTGCTGGTGCTGGCATATTCCACAACTTTCATTCATTAAAAATAATTCACTGGTGACTGCATGAAAAGTTTATGACATTAAATAAAATACAAGCCCTCTTAATCCCCCAACATCTGTTAAAGAGGATCTGATGCATAATTCTGGTCAATTTCATAACTGTTCATTTAAATTAATAACATTGAAGTTAGAGGGATATATGTATTATCAAGTAACCACCTGTTCCAGGTGTTTATAACCAGGGCAGGTATGTCTTACACACTGAAAATTAATTTTGCAGATGGCTAGGAGACTCCAGATTTTTATGTGAAGGCTAATTTTGGCCATCAATCAAAACCAAGTTGTAGATTATCTGAGATTTTTCCCCACATCAAGGAAAAATTTACAAATAGGACTATCACAGGTGGTTCCAGATGGGCTGAGGTCATGCAAGGAGATACAAAAAAAGATGATCCTAATTTATGTGCTAGGGAAAAGATGGAGTTAAAAATGCAGCTAGCCAGTGGGAATTTTTGCTGCATGATGCAGGGAACCCAAAGCTGGTGCTCTAAGACAACCTAGAGGGGTGGGATGGGGAGGGAGGTGGGAGGGAGGTTCAAGAGGGAGCGGACATGTGTATACCTATGGCTGTTTCATGCTGATGAATCGCAGAAACCAACACAAGGTTGTGAAGTACTGCTGTCCTCCAATCAAAAACAAAATACAATTTAAAAAATATATTGTCATTTAAAAAAAAAAGACAATGATCAGAGATACTTTCAGGAAGACTGGAAAGGCTACCTCCGTTTTCTTTAATCTTTTTTTTTTTTTTTAAACAAAGGTCATTCTTTTGCAGATGTTGACAAGAGGAGAGCAAGATGATGGTTATGTTACCCTGAATGCAGGAAAAAGTCAACTTAATATGTTCCCAGAGCTCTCTAGTAAGTCAGACTTTGACACCTGGAGCACATTTGTCCAGAGAGACATTTTTGCAAAGTCTGGGAAGATTCCCAGCTCCGCCTCCCAAAGTATCTAGCCCACAGTCAAGAAGAACCGGTTACCAGAGTAGCCTTGAGCTCCAAACCATTAAGAGTAGCTTTAGCTCCAGGACTGATCCCAGTTCTAGAGGAAGGGAAATGGGAAATGGGCGTGGGGGATGGGGGCAATGCTGACACTCAGGACACTGAGTCAAATGATCTCTAAGTAAGGAGTCGGGAATGGCCACCTGTTTACACTTCTAAAATCACTCCTGGTGACGCCTTCTGCATGTTCAGTATTTTTATCCTTTACAAACTCTCTCATTTGATCATCAAAACAGTTTTTTTCAGAATAGAACAATTTTAGGAACCATTCAGTAACCAACCTGGGAAATAAGATCCTAAGATCTTGATAATATCCCCAACAGTTGGCACATTTATCCTTTGGAAATCTTGCTTCCCTTGCAAAACTGTAGGTCTGTTGTTTCAAAAAAAAAATCATTTCATTCTATCAGACTGAGCTTTTCTAGACTATGTCAAAGATATTTATAAAAAGATAAATGACAGAATTGAGCCGAATTTAATGTCCTACTCCCTACCCTCGCCCCAAGAAACCAGAAGAAGTATACAATTTGTTTTATTCTCTATCTTTTCTAGGAAAAATGGAAATTCCCACCAGCCCAATCTGGCACGAAGGCTTCTGAATTTCCATCTGAAATGCTAAGATGGTCTGCTAGTCAAAGCAATCCAAAATAAATTCTAGCAGCCTAGGCTCCCATAGCTCCCTGGGGAAAACTAGCAGGCGCTTCACACCTTTGTATCAATCTGAATTCCAGCGTAGTGAAAATCATATATAACAATAGAATTTGTTTACTTTAAAAATATACAGAATGTATGTGAAATGTGTATCGTGTGAGTGCATGTGTTTATTAACACACGCTAGCAAAATGTTGCTAAAGCCTATGAAATCAGGCTCAAATATTAGAAACCTTGTCTGTTTATTCCATTTTTTTCTCACACAGTTAAGAGAGATGGCAAGGCCTTTTCACTTGGAATTTCCCAGCTCCTGTCACTTTGTCTTACCATCTTCAACATTTTTAGTCCTGTTCTCATTGTGTGCAGAGCGGCAGTACTGGGAACAATCCTCTTAACAATTCCTGGAATGTAACAGGGACATTCTAGTCCTTGGTACCAATAAAGCTCAACTCTCACACAGCTCACGGAAGGGTTAAAAACAGAAAGTCCTACCCACTGGTTTGCTCTGATGTTTCTGGAGATATTGTCACTGGATGTATCCTCAGTAGAATTCTATTCAACACCTCTGTCTTTAAGTACAAAGCTGTAGGCTGTAGCAGCTTTAAGAAACATAAGTATCCCTTTTTTCTGCTGCACAGTATCTGTGTGTGAAATTCTCTAAAGGGGTTTAAGTATTTACCCTGAACACTATCAGACGGTTTCTAAAATTTTCCTTATCCAGTTGCAAAAACACTTCAAAGAGAATCATAAACAGAGTCCTTTGTGCTTTCCATGCACATTCTGCTTCTAAGGCTTAAGCCTGAATTCTCTTGGAATTGGAAATTTCTCTCCAAATAGACACAATTCACAACACTTTTTTTTTTCTTAATTCATGATTAAGTCTGCAGCAACAAAGGAAAAAAATTGGAAAAATCTGAGAGAAACCCAGAAGGCAATCAAAGGAATCCAAACTTGTTCGAAATTCTTTGCAAAATTATCCATACAATTTTCCCCCAGATATTTTACTTTTAATATAACAATACAGAGGTGTGGAAGTGGGAGTGGGAGGGGTGAGGAGGGAGGCATATGGAAAGAACCAACCTTCAGGGAAGACATTTAAGGTAATAAAAAGAATGTGAGCCCAGGATTTTAAGCCACTATAGCCAAAAAAGTGGCTTTTTTCTTTTCTCCAAATTTCTAAAGCTAAGCATAGACTATCTCCAGAGCTCAGAGTCTGCGCACATAATTTGAATTGTTGGGTGCTTGCGACTGTCTATATGCCTCCAATCTGTGCTTCTTCTGAGTCATTCAGCACTGGACCAAAAAAGGGAAAAGGAATTTAAATTTTCATTTAAAACCACTAGACATTTCACACCAGATTCTAAATTACTATAATATGCTTTGCTTCTGTATCAGAAATGCTAACTCTGAAAAACAGAAGGCAGGATTAATAGCCATTATTAATTTAGCAAATATATTAAATAAATAATTAATATGAATAATAAATAAAATAATTTAGCAGATATATTAATAAAATTAATATTAATTCAGCAAATATAATTTAGTATATGCACTGACACTAAAGGCAAGAGATATGTAAATATATGTATATACACACACATATATGTTAATGACTTCACCATTCATAAGACAAAAAAGATCAATATTTATATCTATATCATTTTCTTCCTCACACCCTTAAAAATTGTTAATCCTGGAAGCTTAAAACGAATTTAGCTAGCTGAACTATAATATGATGGCAAAAAGCAGTATACCCAGGATATATTTCAGGATGTGAAAAAGCAGCCTTGTTCCTTTATTTAGTTACAAAGAATTTAATCTAAAGCACTGTGATGATAGCTTCATTAATCTCTCCAAAAACAAACAAACTGCTCCTTGGCTCCATCATTCCCCACCTCTGTGTAACCTATACTAAGGAGGGCTTAGCTAGACAGCAGCGAACAGGCTCCATGCTCCGAGCCTTCTCAGATGATTTACACAGGCCAGAATGACAAGCTAAAACGCATGACTCATCTTGAAATTAAACTATTACACTGACTTGTAAAGGACAACTTTCACATTCTTAAGTACCTTTCTCTCTTAAAACTTTAACAACAAAAAACGGGTAACAGTTTGAAATAAAACACCTACTCATTTTCCACATCTCCCTGCTCTCCCTTGCCAAATGTTAACATAAATGGGTAGAATTAAATGTAGCCGATAGCTTACCTAACATAATTATATGTTGTGTTTTACACTGTTTCAAAACGGATACATTAAAATAATCCAGCCTTGGCTCCAGCCCACTGAAGTCAATAAAGGTTATTAAGGCCAACTGCCATATAAATGCACTGCTATCCCAGTGTGAGGAACTGTCAAGACAGGAAATGCAATTCAAAACACTGAAAACGGTCAGGATCTACCCTTCTTCTCTAGGAAAAAAAAAATGTAAAAAGCCATAAAGGAAGGAGGAAGAAATTTCTCTCCACTACAAAAATCATCTGTATTCTGAAAATGTTTACTCTGGTAACTCTTCTAGAATATTCTATTGGATTATATACCAAATTGACCTCTTTTTTTTTTTCTTAAGGTCAAAAGGCAAGGAATAAATGTCATCAATTTAGAGGACATCACACCTAGCATTTTTTTCTATATCTCAGTGAACTTGATAGTGTTAAAACATTTTTTATAGGTAAAATAAATGTCAGTTTTGCAGAGCGCGATACCAGACCCTATGAGACAAATGGCCTATCCGCTGAATCTCTGGCTGCAGTAAGACTTCCTCACCTCACAGGAGAGTTCAGCTTTTCATATATATATTTTTTTAAACCCAGAAAGCAAAGCCTGTGCAGTTTCTTTCAAATGGTAACTCTCTCTTATCCTGAAGTCTCCCCATAACGTGCTAATCTCAGATGCAGAGTGGTGGGCTAGTTTTAAAAATAAAATAAAATACAAATATTTGAATAGTGTTAGAGTGTCATCATACCTTCCTGAAGAGCAGAACTGAGAGGAACGACTAGGCTAAGTTCTTGGATTATAAGAAAGGGTTCTGGTGCTTTGGGGCTTAATGGCTCATAAGTTCATGAGGTAATATTCAGGGGGAAATGTGATATTTTATCAGAATGTTATTCAAATACAAGGTTTAACATTTACATCACAAAAGCATGCCCAGAGAAGAACTATCCTCAGGGGGGAAAAAAAAAATGGGCAAGAATAAACAGTGTGATTTTTAAAAAAGGTGCTTGCTGGAACAGGGGATGGGCAATAGAGGCTAGGGGAGTCTTAGAGATAGCTGACTAAACTTTTTAAAATATGTGACTGGTTATGACACGTGAAGCAATTACCATTAATGGAAGAAATGTGATTTCAAAGCTCATTTTCCGTTCTTCTTTCAGATCCTACCTGAGACTATACCTTCCAACCACAAAGGGGGAAAAAAAAAAAAGGACACAAACACAGAGAGGAGTTACAACACAAGCCTCTTCCCCAGTACGAGGGCTGTCAAAGGCTGCTTTAATCACAGGCAAAAGGTGAAAAGTAATGTACATATTGCCTGAGGTTTTTCGTTGTATTTTCTCGCCAAAGGAGATCGATGCTATGTTGCACAACAGACAAAGTGCATTAATTAGAAGACATCTTTCCACAACAGATACGCAACAAACGCAGAAAAGCATAATGATAAAGGAGAAGCATTTGTCTAAAAGGATCATCATTTTGAGTCGCGTATTCCCTGGAAGCCAAGTGAGTGCATTCAGAAAGGCTGTGTGCATTAGTCTAATTCTATAGAATCCAAATGTGCACCAAACACTGCACGTTTTATGTTAAATTGCTGTTGAATTTGTTAACCCACAACTGATTTCCTGTGTTATGGAATCTTGGAGATTACAGCTAACTTGAAGCAACAGGGATAATTCTGGACAGTTAATGGTACATTTGTCTGCATTTTCTTGAAAGGCTTAGTTAGCATCCGGGGGCCTCAAACTGGTAGCTCAACATTGCCCCCTACTGCTCACAAATGAAAAAATCGGAGGCAGGCTGGTACAAAGTAGGAACGTAACCAGCCAGTGTCAGTTCCATCACCACACAACTATGGCATGGCACTGGCCAGTCACAGAATCATAGACTTTTCCAATGATCATTCTCGTCTCTTCCAATAGCAAAAGTACATTATTATGAATTTGTTAAAAGTCATTACAAAAAGGCTTGAAGCAATGCTTAAATTTAATTGAGAAGTCATTCCTTTTATCTTGGCCCAAACCTTCACTCTGCTGATAACCATCATCCTTAGACTTGCTGAGACACAGAGCCCATTGATTTCACTCAGAACACTCAGTAACACCACACCAACTGCAAGGAAACTGGCTCTGGCCAATTCCCAAGACTCTTCTCTTTAGTATTTTTGCACAAGAGTTATGAAGAACAGATAGTTTATCTAATGTGCTAGCACCACCAAACTTTATATATATTATATATATATATAAAACTAAATAGTTTAAGTGAATTCATAATAAACATCACTGGTAAGCTCACAAAACCAAAGATTCCACTTTGAAAAAAATAAAAAAAGAAGCCCTTGAACAAAAGCAATTCAAAAATATATTTTTAAAATACTACAAGTGAGTTTCTTTCTTGTTTCACCAATTCTAATTGTTTAATTGTTACAGTTTGCCAACTCTAATTCGAAGAACTGTTAAATTACAGTCCCAAAGTCAAACCTATACCTTAAGATCAAGGTTCAGCAAGTAAAGAAGTTCTAACTCGTACGTGTGTGCTAAGTCGCTTCAGTCATATCCGACTCTGTGACTCAATGGGCTGTAGCCCGCCAGGCTCTTCTGTCCACGGGGATTCTCCAGGCAAGAATACTGGAGTGGGTCACCATGCCCCCCTCCAGGGGATCTTCCCAACCCAGGGATCGAACCCACGTCTCCAGCGGCTCCTGACTTGCAGGTGGATTCCTTACTGCTGAGCCACCAGGGAAGTTTCTAACTCACGTAGATAAGTAGATAAAACCAGAATTACACAGTGAAAAAGAAATTCTCTCAAAATGAAGCTGCCCATATATATACATCCCAGAAAAAAAAACTGGAGCATACTCTGCACAGCCTAATTTTAGGAAGAGAACTAACTGAGGAAATTTCAGCACGAAATTTTCATCACCTCCAATCCAGCTGCACAATGCTCCATTTTGAACTGATTCATGTCTTTGGAGAAATCAATTTTTGTGATACTGTTAGTACACTGAAAGGATTGCAACATTCCTCCCCCTAAACACACATCCATGAAAGGTGTGGTTTAGAGACTTAAGGAAAAGGCTGGATAGCCGGGACTTCTGGATTATGACTTGGACTTTCAAACTGGGGTGCCATCACGGTTGTGACNTATGACACTTAATTGTTGTGGCTCTCAGGTCTGATTTCATAACAATCCTTCAACCCACCCGCATTTTCTATTTGCTGATATTTAAAACAGTACAACAAAAGAGTCATTTGCAGAATTATTCTCATAATTGATTTGACTAATTGCCTCCTATGTCATTTGATATATTTCTTTATCCCCTTACATCCTGAAAACTCTGGGTATGTAGAGTTGGTTAGATTCAGGAAAAGAGTACTTCATAAGGGTGTCTGAGGCTTTCACCACAGCAGGTTGTCTCACATTTAGTAAGACTGTTCAGATATTCTCAGCTTGACTTATCCACTAACAAAGTACTTATCAACTTTTCACCTGTGGGAAATAGATGGGAAAACAGTGGAAACAGTGTCAGACTTTATTTTTGGGGGCTCCAAAATCACTGCAGATGGTGACTGCAGCCATGCAATTAAAAGACGCTTACTCTTTGGAAGAAAAGTTATGACCAACCTAGATAGCATATTCAAAAGCAGAGATATTACTTTGCCGACTAAGGTCCATCCAGTCAAGGCTATGGTTTTTCCTGTGGTCATGTGTGTATGTGAGAGTTGGACTGTGAAGGCTGAGTGCCGAACAATTGATGCTTTTTAACTGTGGTGTTGGAGAAGACTCTGGAGAGTCCTTGGACTGCAAGGACTTCCAACCAGTCCATTCTGAAGGAGATCAGCCCTGGGATTTCTTTGGAAGGAATGACGCTAAAGCTGAAACTCCAGTACTTTGGCCACCTCATGAGAAGAGTTGACTCATTGGAAAAGTCTCTGATGCTTGGAGGGATTGGGGGCAGGAGGAGAAGGGGACAACGGAGGATGAGATGGCTGGATGGCATCACTGACTCAATGGGCGTGAGACTGAATGAACTCTGGGAGTTGGCGATGGACAGGAAGGCCTGGCGTGCTGCGATTCATAGGGTCGCAAAGAATCGGACACGACTGAGTGACTGAACTGAACTGAACTGAATGTTACCTAGAGCTGTTATTTTATTATAAATTGTAAAATGGTGACTCTAGAATACTATTGTGCCTTCATTTATGAGCTGAAATTTTCTACAAAATAGGAAATTCACCTAATCAATTTGGTTACCCTGAAATACAGATTTAATAGGAAAGTCAGGATAAGTACTTAAAACTTTTCAGAGTAATAATTCAATGCCTTAGGAAAGATGACCAAGTAAAATGACCTCATGGCATCACAGTTCTTACTCTATTTTGATGCTCAAATTATCTCTTCTTTGGCCAGCAGGAGTCCCTTCAAGCTGGCTCCTATGTCAATATGACATGACTCTAGTGATCTTTGATAATTTGTTTTCTAGCAAACAATATTTTCTAGGGTCCTCATATATTTTCTGTTCCCAGACCTGGACTTTCTGAAGGAGTGCTGGTTCCTTTCAGAAGGAAACAATATTAAGAGACCACATACTGGGCATTGGGGTGCATCTAGCTATTTCAGTGGAAGAACTCAGAAAAAGTATTTTTTAGAAAAAAATAATAAATTCTAATATTTCCAAATCAAACTGAATATTAGAGCAATTTTTTAAAAAGTTAAATTTTATACTCTTGCATTTTCCCCTTATGTTGAACACCTTGGTTCTTAATTACTTTTCTTACTTTATTGTAATATAATCATATTAACATCAAAATAACACTAACATTATTACTCAAATAAATTTTTTGCCTTTTAGAAACAGACCTTGAGATCAAGATTCCTGTAAAAGTGATTTAATAGGTAATATTTTCAGAAAAACAATAAAGACAGTAGGGAAATAAGGAGAAAAAGAAAGGCGAGCAAACAAGGGTGTGGTAACAACCGAAATCTGGGGGAAGGTAATTTGGGGTTAATTCTGCAAGGGAGCAATAGGCATAGCCTAGGCCATACCTCAGAGTTTTTCTAACAAAAGCTAAAGAAGTTGGAGTATTTATATGCCAGCATCTATCTATCACTGGCCAAGGGCTGCCTCTGGGAAGTCCTGAGTCCCCAAGCACTTCTTTCAGTGACCACAGGTCAAGTAGGTTCCAGCAACCCAAGGACAGCCCTCAAGCCAAGTGATGGGTGTGCTGGCTATTGTCAATGAAAGCACAAGGGACATTGATATTCAGCCCCCAAAATGTAAAAGACCCCAGAAGATACGGGCAGAACACTGACAGCTTGATATTCTTCACATTGTCCAGTTCCATTCTCTTTTTAATTAAGTTCACAGCACTGATTCTTTAGAAAGAAAAGATTAATGAAACATTTACATGCCTGCAGCTGCAATCAGTCCCAAAGACTTAACTGATATTCATGATCTTCCCTCATCCACCCCTTACAGGTCTCCTCTCTTGGCCAGTCCTTTTGTTGCTTTGGGTTGCTTGCAGAATATGGTGACCCAATAATTCATCTCTGAAGGTTTGATGTCACAACTCTGTCTAATGTAGTTGCTGTAATTACCTACTCATAGTTAAAAAGGGCATGGGATTTCCCAAGCTCTGGACATATTTGTCCCTGTCCCTATTATGTAGTAGTAACCAAACATCTCATAATTGTCAGGGTTAATTAACTCTGGCCAGTCTGGTGACTCCTTTCTTTTGCTCTTGGGTCTACCAGCAAGAGGATCCCAACATGACAAGTCAGCACTCATAGTTTTAGGCATTTTGGAACCCTTACTGAGCCCATTCCTGGAAGTATTCCTCTTTTCTGGGAACTAGGACTTCTATACATGCTGAAAATAAAGTTCTATTAACAATATGCCATCTGGCAAACATATGCAATTAAGACTACCATTGGATTAAGTGGACTTCTCAGGTGTCACTAGTGGTAAAGAACACGCCTGCCAGTGCAGGAGACGTGGGTGTGATCCCTGCGCCAGGAAGATCCCCTGGAGAAGATAATGACAACCCACTCCAGTATTTTTGCCTGGGAACTCCCATGGAGAGAGGAGTCTGTCAGGCTACAGTCTACAGTGTCACAAACAGTCGGATACGACTGAAGCGATTTAGCACCCCCTGTCATTAGATTAAGTCTATGGTAATTCATCTTCTGTTACATTTTTGCTGGGGCCACAAAATGGTGAGTTGAATGGGAACACGGTAGAGGCTATCATCCTAGTATCCTGTAAATCTTTTAAAAAGGCATTACTCTTTGCTATTCCACCTGCCATGCAGTATTGCTTTTGAATTGCTAATTTGCCAGTAGTGGACCATTTCAGGTGTTCCATTTAGGCTTATATAACATCAAGTCTTGAGTCATAGTATTGTATCCCCATATTGTCAAATTCTCCCTTATCTAGCCTTACATTTTGCCTCAAAGCCCTGGTCCCATATTTCAGGCACACTCTCTGGATCCCTGATACTTTGTTGGTGAATAGCCCCTTTCCTCCCTTAGTGGGACCAGAACTATTCCAGTTAAGACACACTAGGATCTAACCTCAGAGAAGGCAGTGGCAACCCACTCCAGTACTCTTGCCTGGAAAATCCCATGGATGGAGGAGCCTAGTAGGCTGCAGTCCATGGAGTCGCTAAGAGTTGGACACAACTGAGCGACTTCACTTTCACTTTTCACTTTCTTGCATGGGAGTAGGAAATGGCAACCCACTGCATTGTTTTTGCCTGGAGAATCCCAGGGACAGAGGAGCCTGGTGGGCTGCCAACTATGGGGTCTCACAGAGTCGGACACGAATGAAGCGGCTTAGCAGCAGCAGCAGGATCTAACCTAGTTATTTGTCTCATGTTAGGTTTATTATTTGCTAGGTATTAAAGGAAAAGAGAATAGAACTTGAACAGTCTTCAGAGAGGCTGCTATCTGCCAAAAGCAGAGCAAAGAAGTTTCAGGTTTATCTAAAATGTGATATTAGCATAAGAGACATTTTGTGCCTTTAAGTATTCTTGTGTTTTTGCTAATCTAACAATCAAATCTTCAATCTAGTCTTTAGAGGATAGTGAAGTTGCTCAGTCATGTCCGACTCTTTGCAACCCCATGGACTGTAGCCTACTACGCTCCTCCATCCATGGGATTTTCCAGGCAAGAGTACTGGAGTGAGTTGCCATTTCCTTCTCCAGAGGATCTTCCTGATCCAGGGATCGAACCCAGGTCTCCCGCATTGTAGGCAGACGCTTTACCATCTGAGCCATATCTTCCCTCTATTGGAGACTGTGATATCTGTGCTGCCAGGGAGGTTTTCTGACTTTCATATCATGTTCTTAGTTGCTCAGTCAGGTCCAACTCTTTGCAACCTCATGGACTATAGCCCACCAGGCTCCTCTGTCCATGGGGATTCTCCAGGCAAGGATACTAGAGTGGTTGTCAAGGTCTCCTCCAGGGGATCTTCCATATCATGCTCTGATATAATTCTCCCATTTGAGTCCCTCAGTGGTTCTGACCAACACACAGCCAACCTCGAAGTTGTTATAATTGCTATTTCTCCATATCTCTCAAGACTAGAAGTATTGACTAAGCCAGTGCATGCCCTTTCACCTGTAACTCACTTCCCAACCCAATGTCTGCTACTGTTACAGTGGGCCAAGACTACTACTGCTACTTTACTAACATCAAATGTATCCTTGTGTCGTCTGACTTGAGTGTTTCAACTCCAGAAGTCTACCCTGAGACTCTGTCTCCTAGGTTCCCTTGTAGGAACAGTAGTCTTGGATCAAATTCTCTAGAATCAGATCTTGAAATAATTCCTATGAAAATGATCTATTAGGACACATTCTCAAGAAAAACTGTCAGAGAAGATCTAGGAGGCATATCAAGTAAGTTTCAGATCAACTCTTAGGGAATTTGGGAGACAGTGTTGATTTTGTCTCAGAGTAGGAGCAAGGAAGTTGGAGTATTTATATCTCTGTGGCAATGAATTATTGGCCTCTTGTTCCTGGAGGACAAATTCTCAGGCATTCCTGTTGCTAGGCAAAACAGGCTCCAATAACCCGAGGGCAGCTCTCTAGTAAGGCAAATAGGTGCCAGGTACTGGAAATGAAAGCTCACCTTAAATTAGTATGCATTCTGGTTAAGGCAAATGGAAGATGTGTATTGCAGTTACTGCATGTAGTTGAAGATTTCTTTTTGATGGGAAAGAACCTCTACATTGATTTTTAGCACACATATAGCTAAGGTAGGGATTGTCTCAGGATGAACCTAAGCTGTTTCTATTAATAGTAAAATCAAAATATGCTTGGTTTATGGAGAAATCCAATGGAGTAATTCTCACCAGGAATCTCTTCATAAGTGGCTAAAGATACCCTGGGAATGAGGAAAATCAGAAAAAAAAAAAAAAAAAGAAAGAAAGAAAAGGAATGGAGGAGGCCGGCACACAGTCTCAATAATGCTGATTCAGTAACAGTGGCATAGTAAATAGCGGCAATTATTGAGAGAGTAAAAGTGAGTGTGGTTCAGCTCTTCAGACTTCATGAGGAGAGAGGGGTCTGCATTTAAAAACTAAAGGAGCAGTTTTACCAGAATCTCTTTAAGACACAATGCTCAAGATTGTTCTGCTTGAAACTCATGTAATGAAGGGGGAAGGGACACTTAGAAGATATTGGTTGCTGGGCTGCACCCCACAGGCCTGCAAGCCCTGTACTTGCCCATGCACGAAACTGAAGAATGAGCCTAGAATCATTGACAGAAACATCAGTAGTGTAACAGATAGAGAATCCTACATGTTTGAAGCCAGGTCCTGGAGTGACAGACCCCATGTGGGGAGGAAGGCAGGCAGGACATGGCAGCAGCCTTAATTGGGTTGGGGTGGTGGGGCCACGAGGCTACCATTTATAGGGGAATTGATATCAGGTTGGCTCATCAGTTACCAGGGAAACCAGCAACTAGGGCACATCCCTCACAGCCCCTTAGGTTAACAACCATCAGAGGGCTGATGTTTTGCTTTAATAAACTAGCAGGTGGAGCCATTCTGGCCTAAGGGGCAGGGGGAAAGCATGCTTATGTGGGGGACTGAGTCAAGTTGGCTCATTGGTTACCAGGGAAACCAGCAGAGGGGCATGCCCTCATGGCCCCTTTGATAAGTAATTATAATGGAAATGTTCTGATCTAAAGTTAGAACATTCATTAACTGGGGCTGCAGCAAGTTTGAAGGATGGTCAGTAGTGTAGGTAGGGAGTAGCTGAAGCAGGCACAGGATGAGCAGATGTACAGAGAGCAAGAGAACAGCCACCTTGAGCGGCCTGACAAAACACCCCTCCCCTATACACCCTGCACGATCCTTACAATCTTGCTCCCCCACCACTTACCTTCCACATTATCCCTGGGGTCAGGTATGCAGAGGTGAACTGCAACTAAATACCGCAAATGCAATATAGATGACAGCAGCTAAAGAGTGTTAGGAGTCCAAAAGGTGGGCAAACTTGATTGGCCCTTATTGGGTCAATTTTTCATGGAAGGTCCAGAGGAGGACCACATTGGCATTTCCCTATAGACCCAGAAATCCAACTCATTTCATAGGGAGGCCACTGTTGTCACCCAGTCTGTGAACAGATTTCCTCTGCTCAGACTAGGGATGAAACATAAGTTGTTTAAAAGGTGCAGTACAGGGGAGAGCATGACCATTAAGCAAAATACAAGCAGTACCTGCATTCTGAGATAATACCACCCGTCTGTGGTTTCTGTCCTGTCCTGAGGACCTCGCTACCCATCCACCTGTAGACCCCATAGCTGAGGGCTGAATACTGGAGAGATCATATAATGAGACCTCAGGGTTAAGTAGAATGGCACCCTTCTCCAGTAGGGGGCCTAGTCACCTTAGTCCTTTTAGGTGGGGCCCAGGAGAAGGAGACAGGTGAAACCTGTAAGTCCCTTTCTAATTTTCTTCCCCATAAGGCTGAAAATCCAAACCATGGGGACTTACCTGCCAGTCTCAGGGCCATGTTGTTATAATGTGGTTCACTGGGGAAGATCCTATGATGAGGGCAAAAGTGGATTATTGTCCTGACCAACAGTTGGCAACAGTCCTTCAGTGGTCAATTAGTGAACTTGATGGCACTGACTAGCTGCCTCTGAGTTAAGATGGTGTCAGCACTGGGACCACTGCTCCTGGGATGTGTCCACTGCTGAGGGAGTGGGTTTCCTGTCTCAAACGTTGAAGCATCTCATTCACAGCCCCAGCAGCAATAGAGTTGTGAGGCAGGGGAAGATGCCACTGTGTGTCATTCTCACGGACCCATTCCTGAACTTCATGGGTGGAAAAGTGGATTCCCTCATCATTATTGATGTCCATGGGGGGTCCTGAATCTCACACAACTGTTCTAGACCCCAAACAGTGGCTTATTCACGTTATCTCTTGGGAATCTAATGAGCCACGAGCATGGGGCTGCTACTTTTAAACTAGAAAGAGGCTCTGTGGTTAACAGGATACCGTCAACATAATGGAAAGAGAAAGATGCTTCTCATATGAGACAGCTGCCACAAGGCCCCTTACACTAGTAAACAGCCAGTGAACAGTCAGTGACTCTGACTAGTGTTCAGAGTCACTGCTGCAACTTTCTGTTTCTTGTCTTTATTTCCTAACATCTCACACTCACAAGAGTTTCTTCCATCTTCTGGCTGACTCACCATTCTGCACCCTGCAAGCCTTGTACTTGCCCAGCCTTGAGACCAAAGAAATAACCTAGAGACAGTGATGAAGACAGCAGTGGCTTATTGGATAGGAGACTATATATGTCTGAAGCCAGGTCCTAAAGCAGCACCTCCACAACATACAGCAACCAAGGAGCAAAACAGGCAAGGGCCAGGCCTGGGGAGGTTACCATTTATAGGGGGAATGACATCAAGGAGGTTGGCTCATCTTTACCGGGGAAACCAACGGCCAGGGCACTTCCCTCCCAGGCCCTCAGGTTAACCACCGTCATGAGCACAGCTGTTTCCCTTTAATAAACTAGCAGGTGGAGCTGTTCTGGCCTAAGGACCAGGTGGAAAGCACATACCTGTGATTAGAGTGTAGGTGAAGCTTGTGTAGGTCAAGCAGGAGATGTACAGAGAGTAAGAGATAAGCTACCTTGAGAAGCCTGACCAGACGCTAGTGCTTTAACTCAGTTCACCAGATATTTATTAAAAATGCTTATTTTGAAGACTCAAAGGAGCATGGCACAGCCTTGGAATGTCGGGGCCTTCAGCATGTCAGTTACATCCATTTAGTGCTCTCAATGACAAGATTGTTGTCATTCAGTCACTAAGTCGTGTCTGACTCTTTGTGACACCACAGACTACAGCACACCAGGCTTCCCTGTCCACTGTCTCCCAGAATTTGTTAAATTTATGTTCATTGAGTCAGTGATACCATCTAACCCTCTCATGCTCTGCCACCCTCTTCTCTTTTTGCCTTCAATCTTTCCTGGTGTCAGGGTCTTTTCCAGTGAGTTGGCTCTTCACATCAGGTGGCCAAAGCATTGGAGCTTCAGCTTCAGCAAGAACTTGTCATTTGTGTGGGCCCTTTCCAAGCTTCCACTGGAGGAAGGCAGGGCACTAGAAATATGTTCATATAGTCTTAAGTGTTTGAACATTTTGACCAGCTTTTAATCGCAGTTGTGTAAGACCACTATCTGTCTCTATTCTGTTGGTCTCCGTGAGTGCTGGGTTATGAAGTGATGATGCAGCTGTTTAATATTGATAAGGCAAAGCTTAAGTGGGGATGTGTATAATTTGGGCTAGAAATTAGGATATGTTTGTGTGGTTTAGGTCAATAATGGGTAGAATTAAATTACTGTTAGTTAACCTTGTATGAAAACAGATTCCTGCTGCTAAGTTGCTTCAGTCATGTCCAACTCTGTGCAAGCCCATAGATGGCAGCCCACCAGGCTCTCCTGTCCCTGGGATCCTCCAGGCAAGAATACTGGAGTGGGTTGCCATTTCCTTCTCCAATGCATGAAAGGGAAAAGTGAAAGTGAAGTCACTCAGTTGTGTCCAACTCCTAGTGACCCCATGGACTGCAGCCTACCAGGCTCCTCAGTCCATGGGATTTGCCAGGCAAGAGTACTGGAGTGGGGCGCCACTCCCTGCTCCACAGCTTCCTGGGATACTTACTATATCATCCATAATGCCTACTCATGTGTGTAATGGGATTTAAATACAATGCAAAGGAGTAAATCAAATGAACATGGGGTTTCCCAGGTGGAGCTAGTGGTAAAGAGCCTACCTGCCAATGCAGGAGACCTAAGAGACACAGGTTCAATCCTCCCCTGGAGAAGGTCATGGCAGCCCACTCCAGTATTCTTGCCTGGAGAATTCCATGGGCAGAGGAGCCTGGTAGACTACAGTCCACAGGGTCACAAAGAGTAGGACATGACTGAAGCATGCAAAGACACATAGTAAAAAAAAAAAAAAAAAAACTATGGTGTGGGGAAAACACTTTTGTATTTGTTTTGAATTTCAGAAAAGACAACAGAGATCACTTTTTAAAACTTGATTGCAACAGGAAGAGAAGAATCAAATTTCTGTCTTTAGGAGCTTTCATTGTATAGTATATAACTTAAAAAATATAATACACCTAAAGTTAGGATTATGTTAATCAACTGGTTCAATTTTAAGTCATCTTTCATTTTCAATGTAGGCATTTTAATAATAGATTAAATAATCAAGATCTTTCTTCTGATACAGCATACAGAGGCTTTAGGTTATATGGTCCACCAGGAAAAATTTACAGGTTTCATTAGTAATTTTTTTTTTCTTTTGCCACATCAATACAGGGAAAAAAGAGGGTTCACCAAACAAAAATGTATTTACTTTGGAACTTCTTAATTTGGTCCAACAAGTATAGTCAGGAGGCATTTTGCTGAGAAAAATAAAAAATAAAAAAAAGATGCCCTTACTTTTTTCCCCCAGCTTTATTGGGATATAATTCACATGTGACATTGTATAAGTTTACAGCATGCTGACTTGAAACACTTACATTTGCAAGATGATTACCACCATAGTGTTAGCTAACACCTCCATCATGTCACATTATTACCATCATTACCATTTCTTTTTTGTGTTGAGAATGTTTAAGATTTACTCTTAGCAACAGTCAAGTGGAAAATATATTACTCACTATAATCACTATGCTGTACATGAGATTCCCAAACTTGCTCTTCTTATAACTGTAAGTTTGTACTCTTTGACCGACTTCTCCCCTTTTCCCCTATCCCCCAGCCCCTGGTAACTCCCATTCTAATCTCTACCATTGTAATCTTGTTTCTATGAATTTGGGTTTTTTAGATTTCCCCTATGAAATTGAAAGTAAAAGTGAAGTCGCTCGGTTGTGTCCGACTCTTTGCGACCTCATAGACTGTAGCCTACTAGGCTCCTCTGTCCATTGGATTTTCCAGGCAATAGTACTGCAGTGGATTGCCATTTCCTTCTCCAAGGGATCTTCCCAACCCAGGGCTTGAACCTGGGTCTCCTGCATTGTAGACAGATGCTTTACTGTCTGAGCCACCAGGGAAGCCAGATTTCCCCTATAAGTGATATAAAAGTATTTGTCTTTATCTGACTTATTTTACTTAGCATAATGCCTTCAAAATCCAGTCGTGTTGTGCAGAATGTCTTTCATTTTCATGGCTTAAATAAACATCTTCTTTATCCATTCCTCACTGATGGACAATTGGGCTGTTTCCATATTTTGGCTATTGTGAATAATGCTGCAATAAACATAGGAGTGCAGATATCTGAGACACTGTTCTTACTTCTTTGGATACATAGAACTGGGGCTGCTGGATCATGCAATAATTCTGTTTTTACTTTTTTGAGGGATCACCATACTGTTTTCTTTAGTGGCTGCACCACTACCCTCCCATCAACATTGTACAGGGGTCCCTTTTCTCCACATCTTCACCAGTACTTGTTATCTATTATTTTTTTGATCATGGACATTCTAATATGTATGAGATGATATCTCATTGCACTTTTGAATTGCATTTCACTGATGATTAATGATGTTGAGCACTTTTTATGTAACTGTTGGCCACTTTTATGCAACTGTTGGCCACTTTTATGCCTTCTTTTGAAAAATCTCTATTCAGTTATTCTACCCATTTTTAAGTCAGATGTTTTTTGTTATTGAGTTGTATGAGTTCTTTATATTTTGGATATTAGCCCCCTTATCAAACATATGATGGGCTTCCCTGGTGGCTCAACAGTAAAGAATCTGCCTGCAATTCAGGAGCCAAAGGAGATACAGGTTTAATCTCTGGGTCGGGAAGATCCTCTGGAGGAGGACACAGCAACCCACTCCAGTATTCTTGCCTGGAGAATCTCATGGACGGAGAAATCCCATGGTGGGCTACAATCCATGGGTTCACAGAGAGTTGCACATGACTGAAGTGACTTAGCATGTATGGAAACATATCATTTGCAAATATTCTCTTCTACTAAGTAGGCTGTTTTTTCATTTGTTGATGGACTTTTTCCTGGAATCCCATTCTTAAAGATTGTTTCAGATTTTACATTTTCTTTCTATACATTCAAGGCAGACTCCTATATTTGAATCCTTTATTGTGTTTTCAAAGACCTTGCTCCATCTCTTCACCCTGTCCTTCCATAACTTCATTGCCATTCCAGCGTTTCTTCCCCAAAGCTTCCCTGGGCCAGGTTCTTTTCCCCACCAGGTCACTCTTCCTTTCCCTCTGTTCTCCTCTGGCTATATTCCCATCCCTTCCTCTTCCCAACTAAACTTTCTGAAAATAATTTTCTTGTTTCCTCTGCTCTCTCATGCCTCTTCACCCACCATCAAACTGCAAAATGACCTGCATACCCATGTCTCTGCTGAATATGCCATGAAAAAGCCACCAGTGAACTACTAATCACAAGGTGGTTGAGTTCCTTTCCTGACCTCACCTGACTGAACTGTAGTGTACTTGTTGATCTGCCATCTTTCTCTAAGGCCATGAGTTCCCATGATAGCTGTATCCTCCTATTGCTCCTCACACATACAAGCCTGACCGTTTAATCTCTGTTGTGTATGGGCATTGCTTATTCTGTCCACTCCTTGAATGCTGGCGTTCTCTCTTTGGCCTGGTATTTTTTCATCCATAGGCTCTTCCTGAATACTACACATTTACATCTTTAGTACTGAGCATACATACTTTTATATCTTTGTCTCTATCCCAGTCTTTTTTGCAAGTTTCAGATATACAGTCAGGCTTTTTGTTGGACTTGCTGTTATGCATTGAATTGTCTCCCCCAAAGATGTTGAAATCCCCTAGAACCAAATGTCACCTCATTTGGAAGTAAGGTCTTTGCAGATAATCAAGTTAAGATGAAGTCATTCAGGTGGGCTATAATTAAATACGACTTGTATCTTTATAAATTAGGGGATTTATTTTTTGGCTGCATCTGTGACTTGAGGGTTCTTAGTTCCTTGACTAGAGATCCAGCCCCGGCAAGAGCAGTGAAAGTGCTGAATCCTAACCACTGGGCCACCAAGAGAATTCCCCAAACAGGGAAATTCTGACACAGAGACAGACGTGTAGAGAGGGGAGATGAGATGAAGACACACAGAGAAAGCTACATGCCAAAGCATGCCTGGAGCTACCGGAAGAGAGGTAGGGGACAGATTCTCTCTCACAAATCTCAGAAGGAACCAACTCTGCTGACATTTTGCTTTTGGACTTCTAGAATTTTGAGACAATAAATTACTACTGTTTAAGCCACAAGCCTGAGGTATTTCGTTATGGCAGTCCAGGAAAGTTATACACACACACACCTGCTTGTTTATCCCACTTTTACTACTAATTTATGTCTCAAAGTCAAATCATTGTCTTCCACCTGAAAAGGACTCTTCCTGAATTCTCTTAGTTATTCAGACCACTCTCTATCCCATATCTGAGGTTAGAGGCCCAGGACTCCTATCTCCTCTCTTCTCCTGCATCCATCTAACCCAGTGCCATGATCTTTCAATTCTACCTCTTGAACATTATTCATGTCTTTCTTCTTTCCATGCCAGCTCTTCTAGCCCTAGGTCAGTCCTCACTGCTGCTATGTGGACCACTAACTAGTCTCCCTGATTCTGGAATTGAGCCAGCATGTTCTATCTAGAGAGAAAATCTGCCCATGTCACTATCAATGCTAGGATACTCTTCAAGCTTTTTAACATGGCAAACAAGACCTCCATGCTCTGTCACACCACCTCCCTACCTTAATCTTGTGTCCTTCACTAACTTGACCATGTAGGCAAGTGACTCCCTTGAGAATCCATCCTTCTTCTTGCTTTCATGCTTTTGCATAAGTTGCTTTCCAACACGGGAAATTTTACCATAACCCTCCTCATTTAACATATAGATCAGGAATTACTTCCAGAAGATCTCCCCTTTGTTCTTCAGTTTAGGATTAGAACCCCTCATCTGTCTCCTCTAATGACCTGATGTTCCCCTGCCATTGTACATAAGATAATGCACTGCCATGTATTATTATGTCTGTCTTCCACATTTGAATAGGGACTGTGTCTAATTTACTCGAGTGTTCCAAGGGTTTAGATTCTAGACTATGGAAAACCTCAGTAATTGCTCTTGCTTATTCAAATGTGACCTTCTTTATCCTTGCCCTAATTTTTCAAGCAGAATTAGTGTCCATACATCAATTCTATACAAAATAACTTAATGGCTATAATCTATTCTACATGGTGAAGATCATCATGGGGAGCAACCTAGAATGTAGTTCTGGTTCCTCTGAACATGCTATGACCTACTGACACCCACAAATTATAATTTAAAGAAATACTGATCTATTTCATGTTTCGAGCTTTATATATGACTTTGCTGAAATCATTGGATCCTAGAAGGAGAAACATTGCAGACTCATAGTCAGTAATTTGAGGACAGTATTAAATGAGACTATTACATAGGGCTGAGACAGTGGGAAGAAAACCATAAGGTATTCCAGGGCTTGCAACATAAAGGCCAAAAAAGGTTTGAAAGGACAAGGGGAGAGAGATGTTACAAGAAAGTATGGAGAGGGTTGTTTGCTAGGAGCTGTGAACTGCAGAGGAAGGATCAACCACCTGCAGTCTCCATGGGGAGGAACAGTAGAGATAAATACTCCTATCCTCACTCTCCTGCCTCCACTGAAAATCCAGCAGAAGGCAGGAGAGAAAGTGTAGGGTGCAAACCACACAGGTCAGCCTCCTGGGGCCTGAGCAGGATGGAGGGGAGGGGAGCACACAGAGGAAGGAACACATGGACAATATTGAGCCCAACAAATATAAATCAGTGTTTGTTTTTGCAAATGAGATGAACCATTGTATTAGTAAGGTTATTGCCCTGCATTAAGAGTTTCAAAACATTGTTTCCTGTTTAGAGATCCAAAATCTAAGAGTGTAGCATACTGGGTCCCGTACAGCAGCTCCTTTGAATCCGTTGTTAATTCTGTGAAGATGACAACTTTTTTCTTGGCTATCATTTTATTTGGATTTCATTCATCTGATATTTTCCTCAAAAAGAAGTCTGAGTAAAATAAAGAAATGATCTCAGATTTGAAAAGAGGTACAGCAAAGAAAATTTTTTCTGTTTGTCCACCACGGAAGCCTTCTCATTTATGAAATAAAGTACCTAATGACTTTCCATCCAAAGTGGGATAACTAAGAAAGAAAAATGACATAGAGTTAAAAATGGAATACTCCAACATAAAATAAAAATTAAAAAATTTAAATAGTGCCTCTGTGGCTTTAACCATAGATGAAATCATTACTCTTTACCTTCATAAATGAGTAAGTTTTCTTTCTTTAGCCCAGTCTTGGACATCTGCTTTTCCAAAAATAAGATAGAAGATCAGTCCTAATGTGTTAATGACAAATGACAAGGAAAAGACATTCCTCCACCCAAATTCAGGGTCCTGAGGAAACAAAATTTCAAGTAAGTATTGCCCCTTTTATTCCCTTTTCCTACGAAATTCACATTAATAGTTTAGAAGACAATGTTCACTAGTAGACCTTCATATAGAAAATCATTTCCTAAACACAGCTTAATAATTTGATGGAAAGAATTTCAAAATGGATTCAGAATGTTCTTTATAAAACCACTACAATATTGTAAAGTAATTACCCTCCAATTTAAATTAATTAAAAAAATGGACTTAGGAATTTTTACATTTAACCTCCAGAACTGCATTTGTCATTATTTATCAAAGTGCCAAACACTTTCTCTTTTGTGTAAATCATGACTCTCTGTATACATATTTACATATATATACACTAATAAAATTTTTTCTCCTCCAGTGCAAGAAGAATCTTGCAAGAAGATGACTGTGGGTTTTGAAGCTAGATAGGTCTAAGAATAATTCTGATTCTACATCTTCTCAGTGGAAAGACATATCCTATCAGATTTTAATCATCAGGAAATGAGGATATTAATACTTTATTTTCATAATTAGTATGAGAATCAATAAATTAGATTCAGTTCAGTCCAGTTCAGTCACTCAGTCGTGTCTGACTCTTTGCAACCCCATGAATTACAGCACGCCAGGCCTCCCTGTCCATCACCAACGCCTGGAGTTCACTCAAACTCATGTCCATCAAGTGGGCGATGCCATCCAGCCATCTCATCCTCTGTCATCCCCTTCTCCTCCTGCCCCCAATCCCTCCCAGCATCAGAGTCTTTTCCAATGAGTCAACTCTTCACATGAGGTAGCCAAAGTACTGGAGTTTCAGCTTTAGCATCATTCCTTCCAAAGAGCACCCTTACTGTATATGAAATACCTATAATACTCCCTGCATGTATCAGACACTTAAACATATTTGCTTTCATTATCTCTTTGCTTTTGTAAGGTTATGCAAATGAAAATTTCAAAGTGTTGCAGAAGACATGACAAGTTGCATGTATGCACGAATTCATCATCTTCTCATAGGACAAGTAAGTCACTGTGTGATTTCAAAGACTGGAAATTACCAGTGGATCACCAGGGAGTGCTTTGGTTTCAGAATAAGGTCACAAAAGAAACTGTTCTGTATTTTCCTTTGCTATGTTGATCTTTATGACAAAGTTACTCGTGATTTAATTTTATTCTCCAAAATGTGAAAACGTTTCTTATGCTATTATCATTATGAGTGGATTTGGAAGAGCATTTTAAGAAACCCTGACAAGAAAACCTTACCTGACTGAGGAGAAATCCACTGACAGTGGGTGCCAGGACAGCAGATATCTGTGCAAATGCCCTTGAAGCTCCCATGAGAAAACTAGAATGCCTGTGGGTGACAGGAATGTTTCAGGCTAGATCCACATTTGTTTAGCAGCATGCTTCAGCCCCAGAATATATCATATATTAATAGCAATTATGTCAAAAAGACTTGCTCTGTATATGTTCCATGAAAGGCATTGAGGCAAATCAATATGCCCTTCCCTCCACATACCTGAAAATGGCCACAATCATCATTGCCCATGATTTATAATTTTGCAAAGTTTGAGGCTTCCAGAAGTCTGCAGGCTAAATTTTTTTCAGGAAGCATGAAAATGAGAGTGGAGATTCCAGTCCTACCTTGGAGCAATATCTAAGGCATTGATATAGACCCCTGGCTGACATAACAGGCCTAGTCCACAGGAGAGCGTCAGAAGGCTCACTGCTATGATATAGTTGGAGGCAACGAATGGCAGAACCAAAAGGAATGTTGAGGAGGGGAGACTTCCTAAGGAATGAGGAACAGACAAATTAAACAATAAACATTTTTGGATGTTGTATGCCTTGTGAATTATCAGACATTTTGGCCCTATTCTTACCTAGAACTGTGGCAATTTTCCTCACTGTAACAAGCCTAAAATTCTTGGTCAGAAGGAAATCTGCCAGGTAACTTCCCAGGAGGCAAATGACCCAGGCAATAATGAAAGGAAGGGCAGACAGGAAACCACTCTGAAGGGAAAACACTGAGTAAACCATCATAATAAAGGCTGTGAGACCACATCTTATACTGATAAATCACTAATAATCATACTGACAACTCTGAAATCATACTTTCCTAAGAAAATCAGTGGTCCCTTCCATCATACATTCAGAAAAGCTACTCACATGACTGTTAAATTATTTCTTGGTAATTAAAGGTAAATTTTTCTAGATAAATGATTTGTGAAGACAGAGTAATTTGAGAGTCATGCAAACAGGAAAAATGGTTGGAGGGAAATATACTCACATTTCTAATATCGATGTTGAACACAGAGCTAATGTAAGTTGGTGCATATATAATTATTATATTAATTAACCACTGATGGCTGAAACAGCAAACACACATGGACCAGAGGGGTAGAGATCTGACCATAGCTTTGATAGGAAGAGGCTGCTTAGTAGAGTTGACCTGAAAACAAATTTACTGATCAGAATAGTAAGATCTGAGACTTGCTCACATGTTCGTAGTCACTCTGATAAATTCAGATACTGATACAAGATCTCTGGAGAAGGTTGGAGTTTTATGTATACCTGTTGGGCCAAAGAGGATATGATATATTCTTTCTCTGTAATGTTTATCCATGGATGAGTGACAGGGTCATCATAAACCAAAACACACCAGAGAAGAAAGCAGATACAGCCAAAACCTCCTGCAAGCAGAGATTAAATTGGTAAACTTCTGTGTGAATTTCTTTTTAATTGGGACATTTTCTGGCAGGGGTCCTGGGAAAAGCTCTTGCTCATAATATTTTCTTTCCACTTCTCAAAAAATTTACATGAATATCACAGCTTTTTAAATAGGTCTAGATCCTATTATTTTACATTTCTCGATTATTTGTGTGCATGAAAATCACAGATCCTAGAAATAGCATTAAACTTAGTATCTCAACTTTTTAAATATTAACTAAGGAAAACTTTNGCACCCTTACTGTATATGAAATACCTATAATACTCCCTGCATGTATCAGACACTTAAACATATTTGCTTTCATTATCTCTTTGCTTTTGTAAGGTTATGCAAATGAAAATTTCAAAGTGTTGCAGAAGACATGACAAGTTGCATGTATGCACGAATTCATCATCTTCTCATAGGACAAGTAAGTCACTGTGTGATTTCAAAGACTGGAAATTACCAGTGGATCACCAGGGAGTGCTTTGGTTTCAGAATAAGGTCACAAAAGAAACTGTTCTGTATTTTCCTTTGCTATGTTGATCTTTATGACAAAGTTACTCGTGATTTAATTTTATTCTCCAAAATGTGAAAACGTTTCTTATGCTATTATCATTATGAGTGGATTTGGAAGAGCATTTTAAGAAACCCTGACAAGAAAACCTTACCTGACTGAGGAGAAATCCACTGACAGTGGGTGCCAGGACAGCAGATATCTGTGCAAATGCCCTTGAAGCTCCCATGAGAAAACTAGAATGCCTGTGGGTGACAGGAATGTTTCAGGCTAGATCCACATTTGTTTAGCAGCATGCTTCAGCCCCAGAATATATCATATATTAATAGCAATTATGTCAAAAAGACTTGCTCTGTATATGTTCCATGAAAGGCATTGAGGCAAATCAATATGCCCTTCCCTCCACATACCTGAAAATGGCCACAATCATCATTGCCCATGATTTATAATTTTGCAAAGTTTGAGGCTTCCAGAAGTCTGCAGGCTAAATTTTTTTCAGGAAGCATGAAAATGAGAGTGGAGATTCCAGTCCTACCTTGGAGCAATATCTAAGGCATTGATATAGACCCCTGGCTGACATAACAGGCCTAGTCCACAGGAGAGCGTCAGAAGGCTCACTGCTATGATATAGTTGGAGGCAACGAATGGCAGAACCAAAAGGAATGTTGAGGAGGGGAGACTTCCTAAGGAATGAGGAACAGACAAATTAAACAATAAACATTTTTGGATGTTGTATGCCTTGTGAATTATCAGACATTTTGGCCCTATTCTTACCTAGAACTGTGGCAATTTTCCTCACTGTAACAAGCCTAAAATTCTTGGTCAGAAGGAAATCTGCCAGGTAACTTCCCAGGAGGCAAATGACCCAGGCAATAATGAAAGGAAGGGCAGACAGGAAACCACTCTGAAGGGAAAACACTGAGTAAACCATCATAATAAAGGCTGTGAGACCACATCTTATACTGATAAATCACTAATAATCATACTGACAACTCTGAAATCATACTTTCCTAAGAAAATCAGTGGTCCCTTCCATCATACATTCAGAAAAGCTACTCACATGACTGTTAAATTATTTCTTGGTAATTAAAGGTAAATTTTTCTAGATAAATGATTTGTGAAGACAGAGTAATTTGAGAGTCATGCAAACAGGAAAAATGGTTGGAGGGAAATATACTCACATTTCTAATATCGATGTTGAACACAGAGCTAATGTAAGTTGGTGCATATATAATTATTATATTAATTAACCACTGATGGCTGAAACAGCAAACACACATGGACCAGAGGGGTAGAGATCTGACCATAGCTTTGATAGGAAGAGGCTGCTTAGTAGAGTTGACCTGAAAACAAATTTACTGATCAGAATAGTAAGATCTGAGACTTGCTCACATGTTCGTAGTCACTCTGATAAATTCAGATACTGATACAAGATCTCTGGAGAAGGTTGGAGTTTTATGTATACCTGTTGGGCCAAAGAGGATATGATATATTCTTTCTCTGTAATGTTTATCCATGGATGAGTGACAGGGTCATCATAAACCAAAACACACCAGAGAAGAAAGCAGATACAGCCAAAACCTCCTGCAAGCAGAGATTAAATTGGTAAACTTCTGTGTGAATTTCTTTTTAATTGGGACATTTTCTGGCAGGGGTCCTGGGAAAAGCTCTTGCTCATAATATTTTCTTTCCACTTCTCAAAAAATTTACATGAATATCACAGCTTTTTAAATAGGTCTAGATCCTATTATTTTACATTTCTCGATTATTTGTGTGCATGAAAATCACAGATCCTAGAAATAGCATTAAACTTAGTATCTCAACTTTTTAAATATTAACTAAGGAAAACTTTAGTGAAAGTAGAAGCAGTAACAGATTTTATTTTCTTGGGCTCTGAGATCACTGCAGAGGGTGACTACAGTCATGAAACTGGAAGATGCTTGCTTCTTGGAAGGAAAGCTATGGCAAACCTAGACAGCATATTATAAAGCAGAGACATCACTTTGCTGACAAAGGTCTGTATAGTCAAAAGCTACAAGCTTTTCCAGGAGTCAGGTACAGGTGTGAGAGTTGGATCATAAAGAAGGCTGTATACCAAAGAATCAATGCTTTCAAATCGTGGTGCTGGAGAAGACTCTTGAGGGTCTCTCAGACTGCAAGGAGATTAAACTGGTCAATCCTAAAATAAACCAACCTTCAATATTCATTGAAAGGACTGATGCTAAAACTGAAGTTGTAATACTTTGATTACTTGATGTGCACAGGTGACTCACTGGAAAAGACCCTGATGCTAGGAAAGATTGAAAGCAAAAGTAGAAGAGATTGGCAGAGTATGAGATAATCAGATAGCATCACTGACTCAATGGACATGAACTTGAGCAAACTCCATGAGATAGTGGAGGACAGAGAAACCTGGTATGCTGCAGTCCATGGGGTCACAAAGAGTTAGACATGACTTAGCAATTGAACAACAACAACAAAGGAAAACTATTTATCTACTCACAACACTTCTGATACTATCTGTGTTGGATTTTCACACTAAGAAAGTCTCTAATTCTCTTCATACACCAAGCTAGTATCCTACAATTTAGCCCAGTTCTGACAGTATCTGGCATTAGCACAGACCCTACAGAGTAAGGACTCAGTCACATAGACTGCCCCCTACTTCAGATAATAATTGCAACTAATGAGTCCCCAAATTAACTTTTCTACAAATTCTGAAGTTCCTGCAACTCTCTCTCAGTTTGATAATTTGGTGAAATAACTCACAAAACTCAGGGAAATATTCATTTTTATTTACTGGTTTAATATAAAGGGACTTCCCTGGTGGCTCAGAAGGTAAATCATCTGCCTAAAATGTGAGAGACCCGGGTTCAATCCCTGGGTTAGGAAGATCTCCTGGAGAAGGAAATGGCAACCCACTCCAGTATTCTTGCCTGGAAAATCCCATGGATGGAGGAACCTGGTAGGCTACAGTCCATGGGGTCACAAAGAGTAGGACATGACTGAGTGACTTTACTTCACTTTCACTTTATTATAAAGGACATGATAAAGGTTCATGATAAATGAACAGCTGGATGGCATGAATAGGGTGAGGTCTAGAAGGGTCCTGATTGTAGAAGCTTCTGACCCTGTGGAGTTGAGCACGTGCTATCCTCCCAGCATGTGGATGTGTTCATCAACCGGGAAGCTCTCAGAACCCTATAGCTTAGGGATTTTAAGGAGGCTAAATCATGTAGGCATACAATACTGTGCTTAGTTGCTCAGTCCTGTCTGACTCTGCTATTTCATGGACTGTGGCCCACGAGGTTTCTCTGCCCATGAGGATTCTCCAGGCCAGAATACTGGAGTGGGTTGCCATGCCCTTCTCCAGGGGATCTTCCCAACCCAGGGATCAAACCCAGGTCTCCTGCATTGCAGGTGGATTCTTTACCATCTCAGTCATAACTTATTATTAATACAATCTGAAGCACCCTCTCCTCCCAGGAAGATGAGAGTGGGGCTAAAAGTTCCAAGTCTCTAATCATGGCACGGTCCTTCTGGTGGCCTCCATGCTGAAGCTATCCAGGAGGCCACCAAAAGTCACCTCATTAGATGAAAGATGCTCCTCTAACTCCCTATAGTTCATTCTGGATGGTTTCTACTGTTACTTTTAAGTTCATTAATCATTTCTTCTGTTGTATCATCTATCATTAATTCAATCCTTATAATGTAGTTTTATCTCTAGAAGTTTGATTTAGTTAAGAATATATTTTGCTTGTTTTAACTCCTGAACAAATAGAGTTATAATATAGTTATAATAACTATTCTTGTGTGCTAATTCTAACATTTGTGTCAGTTCTGGGTTGGTTTTGATTGATTGATTATTCTTCTTGTTATGGATTATGTTTTCCTGCTGTTGTCCATGCCTGGTAACCTATGGTTGGAGCCATTATGGAGACATTATGAACTATACTTTTTTGGGTGCTAAATATTTTTGTATTTCTATAAATATTTTTGAGCTTTGTTTTGGGATACAGTTAATTACATGGAAACACTGATCCTGTTAGGTCTATTATCATCATTTGTTAGAGAGACCCACAATAGTGTGTTCCCTGAAGCTAATTATTTCTCAGTACTGAGGAAAGACATTTATGAGTATCCTGCCCAATGAGCCAAGAATTAAACATTTTTTCAGTCTGCTTTGTGGAAACAGGCACTATCCATGATGCTCTATAAGTACTGGGACATTATTCTTTAATCTTTTCCAATGACTTCCATCCTCCCCAGGCCTCAGATATTGTCCTCACACATATACTCAGATCAGTGCTCTGCAGAGTATCAAGGAGGACTCTGCAGATAACCAGGGTTTTCTCTGTGTGCAGGTATCTCCTATTAGGTACTCTTTCCTGTTGGCTATACCCACCTTACTCTCTCAGGGCTCTTAGCTCCATCTCCTCAACTCTGATTTTTCTGTCTCTCACAAACCACTGCTTTTCAGGTTTATCCCCTACTTTCTGCTAGGGCAGCAGATTTTAATCACTCTGCATTAATAATGCATCATGATGGACTTTCTTGGTGGTTCAGTGGTTGGGAATCCACTTGCCAATGCAGGGGACTCAGGTTTGATCTCTTTTGGGGGAAGATTCCATGTGCCACGGGGCTCCTAAACTTGTGTTCCACAACCACTGAAGCCTGTGCACCCTAGAACCTGTGCTCTGCCATGAGAAGCCCCTGCAGTGAGAAGTTCACTGCAAGTGGATAGAGTAGTCCCCGCTCACCACAACCAGAGCAAGCCCACATGCAGCAATGAAGATCCAGCACAGCCAAAATTAATTAATTAAATGTTAAAAAAATGCATCATGGCAGTTTAACAGCATCATAGGCAGGAGGACTTCCAAACTCTTTGATGGCGTAGGTTTATTCTTCCCAACTATTATATTAAGACATTTTGTTTTACTTAGATCTTTCTGTCTTGACTCATTTCTTCCAAAAAAGTACACACAGTTAGATATCAGAAGAGTCCCTCTAGATATGAAAACCTGGGAGTGGGGAGATAGTAGCTTACCAAATATATAGAAGACAAAAGGCCACCCAAGGGTTTGACTGATGATGCCACCCAGCAGGATGGCGATGCAGGTACCCAGCAGCATTCCTGCAAAGAGAGAATAAGGCTGTGGGGGCTGGACTGCCACCGCTAGGTGCCTACAGAAGGACAGGTGACATACTAGAGAGCATTATCATCATAAAGAGATGAGCATGGTAGAATATATATATGAACTTCAAATTTTGATTGAGTTCATAGGTTCTCCTAAAGACCCATTTTTCTGGCAGTTCCCTAGTATCACTGTACATGACAACCATGCTTCCTTTTATGCTATTTTAATTTTTAATTACACAATTCATATAACACATATGCTTATTGTAAAAGTAAACTACCACAAAGAACCAAATGCTCCTCCAATCCATCTCTTTTCTCTAATGTTAACCAGGAGCTACAAGTTATTACATGATATATAATTGCATACTTTTCTTCTCTGTACACATACATAATATATATTGATATGCACATGTTGCTTTGTAAATGCATTTATGGAATATGTAGACAGAAAGATACATTTGCCTATTAATATGCTAACAACACTTTTTTATTTCCATGACTTTACAGAGTATTCACATATATAGTGGGCACATTTCCCTTTTACAACTTTTTCAAAGCTAGACTATTAGGTTTTTTAAATTTCCAGATGAACATTAACATCAACTGGTCAAATTTTACATATATGTGTATGAGTTATAATTAACTTTAAATAAGTAGGACATAGGTACAATAATGTGCCTATTGTCCTGTGACATTTATTTTTTAGTTGCAACCAGTCTTGTAAATATTTCCATGTTACTCTAGATTCTACAGCCATTGTAATTGCTGAACATAAACTTAACTATCACTTCTGAACATAAACATAATTTATTTGTAAACAGTAAATTATCAGAAATAGGCTTGCTAAATCAAAGATTATACATTTTTTATTTTGACAGATAGTGCTGAAGTATCCTGCTAAAAGGCCATACCAAATTAAGTTGCCAACAAATACCTTTTCCTCATCTCTTGACAACATTGGACATTCTCAAAATTCTAATATAGTTTTCCAAATGTGAATATAAAACAGTATACCTTTTTTCTTTTTATAGTGAAGTTGAATTATTTATCCTATGTTTGTCATTTTTTATTTCTTCTGTGAAAAGTCTGTTTATAACCTTTTTATTTGTTTCTTTCACTTAACTTTGCCTCAATTTATAGAATCTTTGTGTTTTATAAATAACACTCTGTCATGCTGGCTGTAATTCTATTCTCCCACTTTTAACTTTGTTTATGGTGTGTTTTGTAATCCAGCAGTTGTAAGTTTTCATAGGGTTCAGATCTATGAGGTTCCTCTGTAGTGACTTCTAGACATTCATTTGCTTAAAAGGGCTTTCCTGATTCTACAGTTAAAAAAAAAAAGAGATCACTTATGTTTTTCTTCTCATTTGGCCATGCAGTTTATTGAAGCATCTTATCTTTGTTAACTCCTTAAGCTGCTGCTGCTGTTGCTAAGTCACGTCAGGCGTGTCTGACTCTGTGAAGGCTCCCCCGTCCCTGGGATTCTCCAGGCAAGAATACTGGAGTGGGTTGCCATTTCCTTCTCCAATGCATGAAAGGGAAAAGTGAAAGTGAAGTCGCTCAGTTGTATCAGACTCTTAGCGACCCCATGGACTGCAGCCCACCAGGCTCCTCCATCCATGGGATTTTCCAGGCAAGAGTACTGGAGTGAGTAGCCAGTGCCTTCTCCAATCTCCTTAAGCACCAATATCCAAATTTACAACTGAGGAAATAGAAACATGGAAAAGTTAATTAACCAGCCCAAAAGAAGGAAAGGCAGCATTTGAAATGAGACTGCCTGACTTCAGCGCACAAATCAATGAAGACGGAAATCAGTACCTTTCCCCACCACTGCATCCAACAAAGCTGCATTCTTTTCTCTCAACTCTCTGCCTTTATGCCAGTTATAATGGGGGACAGGTCACTGCATCAATCCAAGACCTGGGCCCCTCTTGTTCTTTCCACCTGTTTGCACCCTATCTTAAATGAATTAACTCACCCCATTTTCCTTCTTATGTCTCACTCTGTGTTTTAAATTGGCTTAACCAACTGCAATTATAACACCTGTTTTTTTTCTGTGAGCCTAACTGTTCCATGACTCCTGGCTTGGTTGTGTACCTGGGACTACCACTGCATTGAGGCAATTTCCCCATGATAGATATGCTTTATTTGTTCAACATTTATGTTTCTAAGACTTATCCATGTTGTTGCATTCAGCTGTTCATTTTCATTGCTGTATGATATATGATCCTTAGATTAAAGGTATATGTGTGTGTGTTTCCATTACCTATGAGACCTGCCTCAAATATGAGCTACCAAATTTGTTTAGTCTGCTTACTCTTCTTCATTATTTATTGAGCTCCTCAAGTGGTTACAAAGCTTCCTACCTATAGGTATACCTTTGTGGGCCCATTAGAAGAAAATAAAATACAGTGTATTTTGTCCTAGAGGCTAGCAGTGGCTGAGCTCTTCTGCTAAGGACTTCCCCAGTGGCTCAGTTGGTAAAGAATCTGTCTGCAATGCAGGAGATCCAGGTTCGATCCCTGGGTAGGGAAGATCCCCTGGAGAAGGAAATGGCAAGCTACTCCAGTATTCTTGCCTGGAGAATTCCATGGACAGAAGAGCCAGGCAGGCTACAGTCTGTGGGATCCCAAAGAACTGGACACAACTGAGTGATTAACTTTCACTTTCACTTCCTGCTAAGAACAGGCACTTTTCTGAAAGTCCTCCTCCAGTCTCAAGAGCTGAGTGATGCTGTCCTTAGTGAAGCCTACTAGGGAGCCCTAGCATGAGTGGAAATGGTAGTTTCTCTGAGAATCACTGAAGTAGGCAAGTAGGTTCAGTTCACCCCACCTGTTGATGGGTTCCTCCAGTGACTTTTAGTCTGGGCCTCCCAGACAACCGTAAGTTCTGTGTTCCCAGAACCAGGTTCTGGAGGCCGTCTACCTGGGGCTGCTAAGATTCCCCAAAGCCAAAGACAAGGGAGACTCTAGAACTTGCAGTCTTGTACGTTTCTAAGATTCCTCTAGACACTCAGCTGACCTAGTCCAGGTGCTCTGTCCCTATTTAACAGGAAATGAGAAGAAAAGGAGTTGCCACTTTTATAAGGTCACTGCCTTCATTCCAGTTTTTAAAATTTTCTTTCATGCTTTCCAACTCCTGAATTTCTTGTACTGTATTCTGGAACAATATCTCGATATTTGTTCAGTTCACTGATAAGATGGCCTTATCCTCATATAGGTATTCAGATCTCTCATTTCAATTAAAAAATACTAGCAGTAATATTTTTAATTAGCAACTATTCTTTTTAAGTGAATGTCATGTACACGTATCCGCGTGGGTCTCTCTGATATTATTCATTAATTATTTAAAATCTATTTGTCATTTGGATTAATTGAAGTTTTTGAGTTTGGTTTCTTTCTTTCACTCTCTTGATTTTCTCCAAATTTCTGGATTTAGGAAGACCATTTCTTATTTATATTTGAGGACATCACTTAGTCAGCTGTGATAACCAAAGTGAATCTCCTTAGTCTAAACTGGAGCCTCCACTCCCCTACCAGTGGATGTGAGCTCTGATGACAAAGATTAAACCTCTGGAGTTGTGAAGGGCTCTTGAAAGGCAGAAGGTCAGGCGGGTGTGTATGTGTGTGTACATGGCTTGTTGTCTGTACTTGAAGAGTCCCTGGCTCTCTAACTCAGCACTCATACTTTGGTCATCTACAATGTGTTAGAGATGTCCATCACTAAAGGTTGTATATTGTCACCCTGCTTATTTAACTTATATGCAGAGTACATCATGTGAAAGACCAGGCTGGATGAAGCACAAGCTGCAATCAAGACTGCTGGGAGAGATATCAATAGCTTCAGATATGCAGATGACATCACCCTTATGGCAGAAAGTGAAGAAGAACTAAATAGCCTCTTGATGAAAGTGAAAGAAGAGAGTGAAAAAGCTGGCTTTAAACTCAACATTCAAAAAACTAAGATCATGGAATCTGGTCCCATCCTTTCATGGCAAATAGATGAGGAAACAGTGGAAACAGTGACAGACTTTCTTTTCTTGCACTCTAAAATCAGTGCAGATGGTGACTGCAGCCATGAAATTAAAAGATTCTTCCTCCTTGGAAGAAAAGTTATGACTAACTTAGACAGCATATTAAAGAGCAGAGACATTTCTTTGCTGACAAAGGTCTGTATAGTCAAAGCTATGGTTTTTCCAGGAGTCATATATGGATGTGAGAGTTGGACCATAAAGAAAGCTGAGCACCAAAGAATTGATGCTTTTGAACTGTGGTGTTGGAGGACTCTTGAGAGTCCCTTGGACTGAAAGGAGATCTAACCAGTCAATCTTAAAGGAAATCAGTCCTGAATATTCATTGGAAGGACTGATGCTGAAGGTGAAACTCCAATACTTAGGCCATCTGTTGCGAGGAACTGACTTCTTAGAAAAGACCTGATGCTGGGAGAGACTGAAGGCGGGAGGAGAAGGGGACAACAGAGGATGAGACTGGTTGGATGGCATCAATGACTCTATGGACATGAGTTTGAGCAAGCTCTGGGAATTGGTGACAGACAGGGAAGCCTGGCATGCTATAGTTCATAGGGTCTCAAAGAGTCAGACACGACTGGACTGAACTGAATGTGTTAGCCATACTGTTTCCATTCTCCATTACTCCTCAGTGGAACTGAAATTTCTTCCTCTGGAGTTTTCATTCCAGGCACACTGTACAGGTAGATCATTATCAGAAAGTTGTTCTCAGGATAACTGAGAGCAATTTCAAAGAAGATTAAGTTGGATCCATGCCTTACACTTAACACTAGTATAAATCCCAGTATGTCAGAAATGTAAATATAAAAAAAATGAAACCATGCATAGTCAATAAAAACCATGGTTGGATGCTTTTGCAACATGTCCAACTATGAGTCAAAGTCTCAAAACCATAAAATAAAAGAATGATCAATTTGACTACATCAAAATGCATTTTTGAAAAATGGAAAAAATCATTATAAGCAAAATCAAATCACAAATGACAGCCTGGGGAAAATAACTGAAAGTCATGTCAGAGACAAAGTACCCATCCTCCTAATTTAGAAATACTTGATCAACATTAAGCAGAAGACAAAGAATCTTGTAATAAAAAAAAAAGTGGTCAAAAAGCAAAAAAGCCAAACTGTCAAAGAACTCAGTGAAAGAATGTTGGATTGTAGTGGACTCGTTTCAGCTATATGTTTTTACCTGATACAGCAATGCCACAGAGGCGACTTCGTTCATGTGGAGGACTCCATCTTTCCCAGATTGCAAACTGACCCCCATATCCTAACCCCTGAAATAAAAATAAGAGTTGTTGATACGTGGTCCCACAGAGAAATTCATATTCAGTCATATTTATAAAATATCTGGGTACCAGGCTTATGCCCTGAAGTATTCGAGTTGCAACGAGGAAAACTAGTCCAAAGTCAGCTGCCAGAGGGGTGAAAAGAACAAGAAGTGAGGATCCAAGCAGAGCAGCACCAACCACTCGCTTTGTTCCTATTCTTCCAGCCAGGTATCCACTGGGAGCGAGTGTCAGAATCATGCCATAGTTGATAGCACTAAAGATGATGCCCTGGATTTGAGGGTTCCAATCATACACAGGGGCCTTAAAGAAAAAGAAAATGCTTTGGTAAGCCATGCATAGGAAGGCCCTTTCATAACTTAAGAAGCTTCTTTAGATTTTTCACTTACTTACAAATCACAGTTTCCTCAATTAAAACTTTTTAACACATAAATTCTAGAAAAATATAGGGAGGGAGGTGGGAGGGGGTTCAGGAGGGGAACATATGTACACCCATGGCTGATTCATGTCAATGTATGGCAAAACCCACTACAATATTGTAAAGTAGCTTCTAATTAAAATAAATAAAAATTTAAAAAATTCTAGAAAAATAAACATTGAAATGAACAGCAAAAACAAAAACATAACTTGAATCTTTCATTGCTTACCTTTGCAGGAAGACTCTTTGGGGAATTATTTGGATCACCAAAGGAATCAACAGGCAACCCCTCAGTTGAGTCATTAAATGAGGGCTGATGGTTTGTGTTGTTGACCATGGCAACCATGGTGATATTCATGATAATATTTTGTGCCATTATTATGAAATTGCAGAGATGTACGAGGAAGGCTATTCCATAGCGAGTGGGACAAATGCTAGGAGCTAGAAATATTAAGACAGTGTATTAGCACTTTCCTTATCGAACCTTTATTTACTTTTCACAAGTTAAAATACAGAAGGGTATCTCCTGATGATTCAGATGCACTTCTATTGGCTTTGGAAAGAAAGATTACAAAAGGAGGAAACCATTGAGTTGAGTCAAAGGATGTTTTATACTACAGTTTTATAGACTCTGACTTGTTCTGGGGAGTTCTGTCCTTCTTGCAATTTTGTCTTTCCAATTCTTAGGTTATTGTAGTCTATGTCTGATGAAATTACTCATAGTTAAATATATAAAGATATGACATATATTAAAAGTAAATATATACATAAAAATAAAATGTGTATATATATTTAAATTATATAATTTATAAGTACTAAACTATATACATAGATAATGGAGAAGGCAATGGCAACCCACTCCAGTATTCTTGCCTGGAAAATCTCATGGATGGAGGAGCCTGGTAGGCTGCAGTCCATGGGGTTGCTGAGGGTTAGACATGACTGAACAACTTCACTTTTCACTTTCATGCATTGGAGAAGGAAATGGCAGCCCACTCCAGTGTTCTTGCCTGAAGAATCCCAGGGACGAGGAAGCCTGGTGGGCTGCCGTCTATGGGGTCGCACAGAGTCAGACACGACTGAAGCGACTTAGCAGCAGCAGCAGCATACATAGATAATGTAAATTTTAAAATTTTGAACAAGTTGTTCACTGGCATAGATTTATTATTTTTCTCATGTCTTAGTGAGGGCAAACTTTCACTTAAATTTTGAAATTAAACCTATAAGTTTTCTCATTAGAAAAAAATTGACACCCACAAACTATGAAAAAAATATAGTAAAAAAATAACAGGAAAGAAATGAGCACAAAATTAAAATAATCTGTTTTTGTACTTTCAGGAAAAATGTCTATTGCCAGGAAGAAGGTATTGCAACAATCTAGAGAGAAGTGAAGAAGCGTGGACTAGGCTGGCAACTGTAGAAGAACTAAGATATGATAAGATCCCAGACAGATCCCAGTAGGTAAGTAACTGAATCTGGGTTTCAAGTTTATAGACTGGGGGGGGAGCATTGGTGGGATTCTTATTCTAAGCAGCAGGAAGAATGGAGTTGGCTGTTCACTGAAGAAGAGATCTGTGGAAAAAGAAGATTTAAGGCATGGAGTGATAAAGAACTTATTATTGGACAGTTAAGACAAGGATGCCTTTTAAGCACTCAAGATGCTGAGAATGTTGTTAGATATAAAACTCTAGAGTTTAGGAGAGACATAGAGGCTGAGGCATAACACTGGGATTTAATAATCTACAGATAATACTTGAAGCCATGATGTTTAGAAAATGAGAATAAATGGAGAAGATAACCAAGAACTAGGGTTCTCCAACACTTGGAGGTTGGATAAATGGGGAGAAATTGGCAATAGAAACTGAAAAAGAAGGGTAGGTGGGATAGGAGAAAACCAGGAAGAATGTGGTGACCTCAAAGCCAAGGCGTAAGGGGCTACAGCTAGGAGGGAGTCAGAAGGTAGGTCAGGTGTCTCTGGTAGGTTATGTAACATGATGACTGAGAATTAACTCATTTGACCCTCACAACAATCCTATGTACGGCTATTGTTTTACAGGTGCGGAGAGGTCAGCTAGCAGAATAGCTCAGGTGTCCACGCTCTTATCCACTGTGCTGCCCCTATTCTGTCCCAGATGATCCCATGAGAATACCTTTGTCACAACCCCAGTGCCCTATGGGGTTTGTAGGTGTAGGAGAGGATAATACTATGCATCATCAAGAAGTCTCCAAAACTTCAAGAAAAGAAGTGCCTTGAGGTTTACAAAGGAGCCTTTCCCTCAAGGCTATACTCTCTTAAGTGGAGTACTAATCTTTGCATTGAACAGAGGGAAGAAGGAGGAATTCGGAAGAAACTGGAAAATACACTGTAATTAGAATGGGGAGTTCAAAAATAATATCTTTGTAAAGTTTTCCTTTTTCAGCAATGGACGATGATTTCCAATGTCAATCAGATCAGCTAATAATTTATCAGTTCTTGTGGCCTCTGATTTCTCCAATGTACTTTGGGATCATAGAGGCCAAAGGCTATTAAAAGGGATTATCAGCAACCCAGGTGACTAATGCTTCACAAATGGGTGGAGTGAAGACCCACCTCATGTGATTGCTGAAAGATCCACTAGAGAATATATTTAAAAGGCTTAGTCTGCTGCTTGCTGCATATTAAGTTACAGGCAGCACAGTGGATAAGAGCATAGACACCTGAGCTATTCTGTTAGCTGACCTCTCTGCACCTGTAAAATTATAGCAGTAGCTGCCTCATAGGATTGTGTGAGGGTTAAATGAGTTAATTCTCGGTCATCATGTTACATAACCTACCAGAAATATCTGATATACCTTCTGACTCCCTCCTAAGTGTAAGCATTCCCTACAGGCTACTATAGGCTTCTCTGGTGGCTCAGACGGTAAAGCATCTGTCTACAATGCAGGAAACCTGGGTTCGATCCCTGGGTCAGGAAGATTCCCTGGAGAAGGAAATGGCAACCCATTCCAGTTCTCTTGCCTAGAAAATCACATGGATGGAGTAGCCTGGTGTAGGCTACTCCGTCCATGGGGTCATAAAGAGTCGGACATGACTGAGCCACTTCACTTCACTTCACAGGCTATTATATGTGTCCTAAATCTCTGTGTCTTTTTGACTGCCCTGAGCAGTTTTCAGAATCTTAGTTCCCTGGTCAAGGATCAAACCCAGGTCTCCTACACTAGAAGTTCAGAGTCTTAACCTCTGGACTGCCAGGGAATTCCCACTATATGTGTCCTTAAAAACGGTTTCCTGTGTCTAGTGAAAATATGTGAAAAATAATGTTGGTGCAACATCTCATGTGTTAAATTTTTAGAAGTCAGTATATAATACAAAAATACTGCATTTGGTCAAATTTACTTAAGGTACATCATTTTTCCTCCACTAAGAATCAACTGATCAACTAATCAACAAATCAAATTTAACAGATCCAAAACTAAATTCCTATGTTTCCCCTCCCAATCCTGCTCCACCCAAATTGCTTTCCAACTCAGCTGACAGAAATATCATCCTTCCAAATACTTTACAATTTACCCTTGATTTTTCTTCCATAGCCTACATCTCATCTACCTGGAACAGAGTGTGGTCTTTACATTCAAAACGTGTGTAGAATTCTACAGCATTCGCAGTGCTCTGGTTATACCATCGGAGAAGGCAACAGCGCCCACTCCAGAGCTCCTGCCTGGGAGATCCCATGGGCAGAGGAGCCTGGCAGGCTGCAGTCCATGGGGTCACTAAGAGTCGGACACGACTGAGCGGCTTCCCTTTCACTTTTCACTTTCATGCATTGGAGAAGGAAATGGCAACCCACTCCAGTGTTCTTGTCTGGAGAATCTCAGGGATGGGAAAGCCTGATGGGCTGCCATCTCTGGGGTCACACAGAGTCAGACACGACTGAAGTGAATTAGCAGCAGCAGCAGTTATACCATAACTTTGGTCACACCCTTTTGTGCTCAGAATTCTCTGTGTGGCCTCATTTTGTTCAGATTAAAAACTAAGATCTCTATAATGGCCAGTGGAAATGAAATATTTGTAACTGTTGCTTCAGATTTGTATTTTTCTTAGGAAAAAGGCCTGAAGAAGTATTAATTCCAACTGTAGACAAGTGTCATGTTAAAGGATATCATGAGATGTATGTATACATGTATTGGAAAGGAAAATGGCAACCCCCTCCAGTATTCTTGCCTGGGAAATCCCATGGACAGAGGAGCCTGGTGGGCTACAGTCCATGGCGTCACAAAAGAGTCAGACGTGATTTAGTGACTAAACAACAACAACATATATGTGTGTGCATGTGTACACATGCACATACATACAGATATGTTATATATAATATATACAATGTTATATCTATGTAACTACATCTATCAGTTAATCTATTTATATGACGTGCTAAGTCGCTTCAGTCGTGTCTGACTCTTTGCAACCCCATGGACCATAGCCTGCCAGGCTCCTCTGTCCACGGGATTCTCCAGGCAAGAATACTGGAGTGGGTTGCTATGCTCTTGTTCAGGGAATCTTCCCAACCCAGGGACTGAACCCACAGCTCCTGCTGTGGCTTCTGCATTGCAGAAGGATTCTTTACTGCTGAGTCACTGGGATAGGTAAGAAAGAAAAAAAAAAAAAAAAAGCAGCTACACAACTTAAATATACAACCCCAGGAAGAATTTTCAGGTGAAAAATACTTTCTCTATTGGATATACAGGAAAAATAATATGTATCCTTTAAGAATAATGATTATAAGGCAAACAAAAACATGTGTGGTCCAAAATACACAACATAATATATACATCACAAAATTATGTAAAATATACATATAAAGAGAGACAATAAAAAAATCACAGTGATTGAATTAAGCTTATTAATTTTTTCATTTCTTGATTTTTCAAGGTTTCTGTAATTTTTAAAATTTTCCTAATTAAGCAATGAATTATGCTCATAATATTACATGCAGTAACAAGCAGAGTACACAATACTGCAATGTACAATGTATAGACAAATTGGTAGCAATTATCAGGAATGTAAATGCATATGGATTAAGATTAGAAGGTAATCATCAAAAGTAAAATACTTTTTTAGAATAGCAGTATTTGTTTCATTTTGCAAAGGTACAATAATAGTATTGAATACTTGATTTCAAAAAAGAATTATACAACTTAAAAGATACAAATTCATTTCTTTGCATTACAACATTGTAAAAATCCACCATAAAATCCTAAAACCACCTAGTCGAAACTGAGTTACCTTTCCTAGGACCCAGCTTCTCATCCCCTTGTATATCTTGAGAGTTCTTCCCTGCTGTGGGACTCAACTCTGTCATAGTGGTAACTGTGTTCTCTTCTGATGTCTGTTTTTAATCTCTCAGGGTGATGGAGTGTGATCCAGTATATCAGGCATGAGAAAAGAGACTCCTTAAAAACACTTAAAAAGAGGGCAACAAAAAAAATTAAATAAAAATAAAAAGTGGGCAATAGGCAGACAAAAGCTGGTGGGAGTCACTTGGAGTCAAGTAGTCCACCTGACCAGGAGCCCCTCTCCTATCTAGCTACCCCTTCCGCAAGGTAGGGCAGGCCAAAGTAACCCAACTCTAATTCACATCTGACTGAGTCTTGTCCAACATTTATTTACATTGTTTAACCTGTGATCAGAAGCAGCTTTGTTTCAGGAAGAATCTCAAGCTCTTGAATCAGAGGACCTCTGATACTTCTTAGCTTTGCAATAGCAGACGAATTAATAGAGACACCTCTGCCTCTGTTCCTTTATCTGTCAAACTACTGTGATGAATTCCATTAAATATTACTGACTACCAAAAAAGCAAGTTGGGCCATTCCATCTGGGTTGGGTAGAAGAGGATCATCACCTACTCTTGGCTCAATACATTGGGTATACCTAAGGTTTGGAACTGTTTATTATTTAGGATCTGGAGTACTCACCAAGTGCCAATTTCAGAGTGGTAGATTGGGAGCTTGGCGTTCCTTAGTTCATATCCAGGCTTGTGATTTACCTAATGCGCCAAGTGTTACCAGGAGCAAATTTGTGTATTTCAGTTTCCCATCTGTTGTTAATAACAATGACAACAACAACAGTGCCACTGCAGCACCTTCATCAAGGATTTCTACAGATTCAATAGACTGCACATGGTTGCTATATGGTTTATTGCCATCATTGCTGGAGTTTATTTCATTCAGCATAATTATTTTGAGTTTCATCTATGCTGCCCATTATAATACTTCATTCCTTTTTATTGCTGAGCAATACCTCATGGCATGGTTATACCACAATTTGTTTATCCAGTCACCTTTTGATGAAAAATCACATTATTTGCAGTTTGTGGCCATAAAAAATAAAGCTGCCATGAACATTCAAGCACAGATCTTTGTTTAGACATGTGCTTTCATTTCTCTTAAATACCTATAAGTAGAATGGCTAGGTTGTATGACAAATATATGTTTAAGTTTATAAGAAAATGATAGATTGCTTTTCAAAGTGGTTGTACCATTTTCAGTTCAGTTCAGTTCAGTTCAGTCGCTCAGTCGTGTCTGACTCTTTGCGACCCCATGAATTGCAGCATGCCAGTCCCCCCTGTCCATGTACCATTTTATATCCTCACTAACAGTGTATGAGGGAGTTCCAGAGCCTCTACATACTAACGGTTTGGTGTGGTCAGTCTTTTTAATTTTAGACATTTTGAAAGATGTGTAGTAATGTCTCATCATGGTTTAATTTTTATTTCTCGAATGAGGTGGAGCATCTTTCTATGTGTTCATTTGCTATCCACATATCTTCTTTAGAGAGGTATCTCTTCAAATCTTGGCATGAGGCATTCTAATTCCCTGGTATGGCCAGGACTTTTTAAAAATAGACCTTTTACACCTGAAACTAACAATATTGTAAACCAACCATATTTCAATTTTACAAAATAGGCCTTATACACATAGGTTAACTGCCCTGATTTTAAGCGCAAATATTGTTTGGGAAATACTTGACTAAATAATAAATATGTGGCCAGATGCATTGTCTTGTACAACCTGGCAATGATTAACAAGCATAAGTTGTTTTTATTAACAGCTTTTCCCCATGTATGATATTTTTTCTTACTTCCATGTTCTGCTGTGACGTCAATGTAACTCTGTAGTTATGAGACTTTACCATCCCCCTACTCTAGGACTATTTGGACTGGAACATTCTGAATGTCAGATTACTTCCAGTTTTCTACTATCTCTATTCCAGACAACAAAGCATGCCTTGTCTTGGAAACCAGAGTGTCCAGTCCCAGCAGATGTGACCATATACATGGAGATAATTCTCCCAGGAGATTTTATAAGCATTCACTCACACAGCTAAACAGGTGGCTAAGCATAGAGAGCAAGCAGAGATCCACATAAGAGAAAGCTCCGAGAGCATTTGGCTATCAAAGGAGTATCTGAATTTCAGGAAAGCTTAGTGACCTCAAGAAAGTTTTCTAGCTGGATTCCCTGGCAGTGAAGTTGCCAGGATAATTTCACTCCCATTAGCCTCTAAAGCCTAGGGGTATGCAAAAGAAAGTACATATATATCATATGTGTTTTCTATTTATATATGTGTTTACACCCACATGTACACTCACACATATTTTTTAACAGCTACTTTATTTCCCACTATTGGTTGAGAAAACCCTGCTGGTTGCCTGAATCAGAGAAAATATGGCATCATGAGATGTTTTTGGTTTGAAGTCATGTTTACAGGGAATCATTCTGAGGTTTACCTTCCTGCAGAGCCCCCTGGGTTTAAAGGCTGGGGTGTTCTAGCAACAACACCCTGTCTACACATCTGAGAGGCCACAAAGACCACCAAAAACTTGTAACTTCTACATCCCTGCCTTGAGGATTCTCCCTCATCACCTCCTTCCAACTATCCTCAACCGACCTACCATTTTCTGGTGGCCCTGGTGACCATTCCATTGCCTCTTCTATCCCCAACCATTTTTGTTTGGTTAAATTTCACACCATCTCCCTGGTTCTGACTCAGCATTCCTCTAGATGCTGTCTTAGACCAGTCAGCCCCAGCTCTGTCTTGTGTCAAAGTCCTGGACCCTAATTGATCTGGGTAGGAAACTAAGGCAATGAACTTGGTTACAAAAGGCTAGAGTCCTTCAGAACACTGGGAAGAGCCCTGTTGCTGCTGTGAATCTGCCCAGGAGAAAAATCCTGCACAACCTTAATGAGAGTGGGAGGGAATGAATCTTCATGTAAGAGATGGTGATGCTGTTGCTAATGCTTTCTTATCAGGAGTGTTCTTTCACGACCACTCTATAGCTCTTCCTATGTGTCCCATTAGCTGTTATGACAACAGAAATTATGATAACCACAGTTATTAACTACTAACCCAGGCAGTTCACATCAACACCAGATAGAGATATTATTGACCCTCTTCATCCAGCTCATCCTATTGGTAAATGAAAGCGCTGATGTTGTTCACAAGCCCCCAAATTGAATTCCCAAATCTCAGCCTTTAAACATTTCACTAGAGCACCTGTTTCTTGGAAAGGTCTTCCACAGTTGGCATTTTCTCAGCGTTTTGAGTTATCAGGCACAAAACTTCAGCTTCCTGCTTCTACCTCTCTTCTATCCATGTTATTAAGGATATGGGGCTTTTGTATCTTCACTCACTTTTTTTTTTAATCAATATGAGAAAACCTGAGACTTGGGGGTATACAAAAATTGTCAAAAATATACAACTGTTACACAGAAAGGACCCTTCGAGGTCTTTCACAGCAACACCAAGATAAGTGACTTACCGATTTAGTGTCTGAGGAAGGACTTCAATTTAGAACCTGCTCTCCCTTCAAGCTCTCACCCTCTACAACTTTGCCCACAAGCGGCTGCAGATGCTTTGCCACCCTGGGGCTTGACTTGGTAATCATTAATGAGATTCATCAAGCCAGAAGCTAAATGAGAAGGTGTCTTGCCAAGTGGCTGTTGGGGAAATGTGCCTTGAATATTTGGAATCTGAACCTCCTCTGCACTTTCGCCTGCTTATCCACCGACGTGAGATTCTTGACCTTTCTCCTTGGGTTCATTTCAGTTAAGATGCTCAGTCATGTCCGACTCTTTGTGTCCCCATGAACAAAAGCATGCCAGGCCTCCCTGTCCATCATCAACTCCTGGAGTTTACTCAAACTCATGCTCACTGAGTTGGTGATGCCATCCAGCCATCTCATCTTCTGTCGTCCCCTTCTCCTCCTGCCTTCAATCTTTCCCAGCATCAGGGTCTTTTCAAATGAATCAGCTCTTCACAGGAGGTGGCCAATATATTGGAGTTTCAGCTTCAACATCAGTCCTTCCAATGAATATTCAGGACTGATTTTCTTTAGAATGGACTGGTTGGATCTCCTTTCAGTCAAAGGGACTCTCAAGTGTCTTCTGCAACACCACAGTTCAAAAGCATCATTTCTTCAGCGCTAAGCTTTCTTTATCGTCCAACTCTCACATCCATACATGACTACTGGAAAACTATAGCCTTGATTACACAGACATTTCTTGGCAAAGTAATTTCTCTGTTCTTTAATATGCTCNTCAGTCAAAGGGACTCTCAAGTGTCTTCTGCAACACCACAGTTCAAAAGCATCATTTCTTCAGCGCTAAGCTTTCTTTATCGTCCAACTCTCACATCCATACATGACTACTGGAAAACTATAGCCTTGATTACACAGACATTTCTTGGCAAAGTAATTTCTCTGTTCTTTAATATGCTCTCTAGGTTGGTCATAACTTTTCTTCCAAGGAGTAAGGGTCTTTTAATTTCATGGCTTGCAGTCACCATCTGTGGTGATTTTGGAGCCCCCCCAAAATAAAGTCTGCCACTATTTCCACTGTTTCTCCATCTATTTGCCATGAAGTGATGGGACCAGATGCCATGATCTTTGTTTTCTGAATGTTGAGCTTTAAGCCAAGGTTTTCACTCTCGTCTTTCCCTTTCATCAAGAGGCTGTTTAGTTCTTCTTCACTTTCTGCCATAAGGGTGGTGTCATCTGCATATGTGAGGTTATTGGTATTTATCCTGGCAATCTTGATTCCAGCTTGTGCTTCATCCAGTCCAGCATTTCTCATGATGTACTCTGCATAGAAGTTACATAAGCAGGGTGACAATATACAGCCTTGACATACTCCTTTTCCTATTTGGAACCAGTCTGTTGTTCCATGTTGAGTTCTAACTATTGCTTCCTGACCTGCATACAGATTTCTTAGGAGGCAGGTCAGGTGGTCTGGTATTCCCATCTCTTTCAGAATTTTCCACTGTTTATTGTGATCCACACAGTCAGAGGCTTTGGCATAGTCAATAAGGAGAAATAAATGTTTTTCTGGAACTCTCTTGTTTTTCAATGCTCCAGCAGATTTTGGCAATTTGATCTCTGGTTCCTCTGCCTTTTCTAAAACCAGCTTGAAGATCTGGAAGTTCACAGTTCATATATTACTGAAGCCTGGCTTGGAGAATTTTGAAAATTACTTCACTAGCATGTGAAATGTGTACAACTGTGCAATAGTTTGAGCATTCTTTGACATTACCTTTCTTTGAGACTGGAATGATAACTAACCTTTTCCAGTCCTGTGGCCACTGCCAAGTTTACCAAATTTGCTGGCATATTGAGTGCAGCACTTTCACAGCATCATCTTTTAGGACTTGAAACAGCTCAACTGGATTTCCATCACCTCTGCTAGCTTTGTTCATAGTGATGCTTCCTAAGGCCCATTTGACTTCGGATTCCAGGATATCTGGCTCTAGGTGAGTGATCACACCATCATGATTATCTGGGTCATGAAGATCTTACAGTTCTTCTGTGTATTCTTGCCACCTCTTCTTAATATCTTCTGCTTCTGCTAGGTCCATACCATTTCTGTCCTTTATTGAGCCCATCTTTGCATGAAATGTTCCTCTGGTATCTCTAATTTTCTTGAAGAGATCTCTAGTCTTTCCCATTCTATTATTTTCCTCTATTTCTTTGCATTGATCACTGAGGAAGGCTTTCTTATCTGTCTTTGTTATTCTTTGAAACTCTGCATTCAAATGGGTATATCTTTCCCTTTCTCCTTTGCCTTTCACCTCTCTTCTTTTCACAGCTATTTTTAAGGCCTCCTCAGACAGCCATTTTGCTTTTTTTTTGCATTTCTTTTTCTTGAGGATGGTCTTGCTCCCTGTCTCCTGTACAATGTCATGAACCTCCACCCATAGTTCATCAGGCACTCTATCAAATCTAGTCCCTTGAATCTATTTGTCATTTCCACTGTATAATTGTTAGGAATTTGATTTAGGTCATACCTGAATAGTCTAGCAGTTTTCCCTACTTTCTTCAATATAAGTCTGAATTTAGCAATAAGGAGTTCATGATCTGAGCCACAGTCAACTCCTGATCTTGTTTTTACTGACTGTATAGAGCTCCTCCACCTTTGGTTGCAAAGAATATAATCAATCCGATTTTGGTGTTGACTATCTGCTGATGTCCACGTGTAGAGTCTTCTCCTGTGTTGTTGGAAGAGGGTGTTTGCTACAACCTGTGCATTCTCTTGGAAAAACCCTATTAGCCTTTGCCATGCTTCATTTTGTACTCCAAGGCCAAATTTGCCATTACTCCAGGTGTTTCTTGACTTCCTACTTTTGCATTCCAGTCCCCTATAATGAAAGGGACATCATTTTTTAGGTGTTAGTTCTAGAAGGTCTTGTAGGTCTTCACAGAACCATTCATCTTCAGCTTCTTCAGCATTATTTGTCAGGGCATAAACTTGGATTACCGTGATATTGAGTGGATTGCCTTGGAAATGAACAGAGATCATTCTGTTGTTTTTGAGATTGCATCCAAGTACTGCATACTCCTTGGGTATATCTCCTTCTCTAGTTCAGACATCAGTGTGTGGTTTTTGCTTTGCTTTGTTGTATCTTCAATGATTTTAATTTGCTTTTGACAATGTTATAATTAAATAGTTTAGTTTTTTTTTCCTTCCTTGTTGTATTTGCTTTTTTTCCCTTTGAAATTTTGTTAATTTTTACCCTTTGAAATACTGAACTATAACATTACAGATTGAACTTCACTCTGTAGCTTTCCCTGGGTCCTTTCTCCTTTACACACACAAACACACACCCATAGGAACAACAGCAAAAAAATCTCACATACATTTAGTGACATTTCTCCATATTTTTCTATTTTTGCTACCTATAAGTACATTCACAAACTATAAATTAATGCTTTGTATTATTTCTAAATTTGTGTACATGTTATTATATGCTATGAGCCATGCTGTCAGTCACTTTGGGGAATAAAAAGAAAGTGAAGTTGCTCAGTCGTGTTTGACTCTTTGTGACCCCATGGACTGTAGCCTACCAGGCTTCTCCATCCATGAAATTTTCCAGGCAAGAGTACTGGAGTGGGTTGCCATTCCCTTCTCCAGGGGATCTTCCCAACCCAGGGATCGAATTCGGGTCTCCTGCATTGTAAGCAGATGCTTTACCATCTGAGCCACCAAGGAAGTCTCAGTTTAGTGACATTTCTTCATATTTTTCTATTTTTGCTACCTATACGTGCATCCACATACTATAAATTAGTGCTTTGTATTATTTCTAAATCTGTGTACATGTTATTATATGCCATGAGCCATGCTATCAGTCACTTTGGGGAATAAACAACATGCATGTGGAACTGGGCTTCCCTTGTGGCTCAGCTGGTAAAGAATCCACCTGCAATGCAGGAGACCTGGGTTAGAACCCTCGGTTGGGAAGATCCCCTGGAGAAGGGAAAAGCTACCCACTCCAATATCCTGGCCTGAGAATTCCATGGACTGTATAGCCCATGGGGTTGCAAAGAGTTGGACATGCCTGAGCAACTTTCACTTTCATGTGGAACACCTATATGGGCATAGTGAAAGCCAACCTCCCCCAATTTCTTTAGGTCTATTTATTTTTATCTACATCCCTATACAGTTGAAAACATTCTCACTACTTTCCCTGTGTTCATGCGGTTCTGCCTGTCTTCATCTCAGAGATGAACCAATGTCTTCAGATCCCCAGCTTTATGTAGATGGTTCATTTCCAGCTCCTTGCATGCTCTGTGCTTGAAGCCCAGACACCTTTTCCTATGTGACGTAGACTCAATCTCTAGCCATGGAATATTAACCCTAGTTCTACTCCTATGAGTTCTTCCGGCTTAAGTTCCCACTTGTCACTTTGATTTTAAGTTTCTTTTTAGTTCTTAGTTTATGGCCACTGAGGAGATCTCTTTTTTATTTTGAATTTGACCATTTATACCTATTTGGACTATATAGTGGGAGAGTAAACTATCTCCCAGCATTGTGGTGGTGATGTGAGATCCTGTCAAAGTCTATCACTAAGATCAAGGATTCTAAAGGAGGTACCTGGGGCTTGGGGAGTCCAAGCTACTACTTCCAATCAGTTATCTTATGTCCCCCTCACAATTCTTTCATGTAAATTTCATTGTATTTATTATGAGATAATAAGAAGAAAGAAAAACAGATTTGTTCCATCTGCACTTTGGGAATTTAAGCATGGAAATCTAAGACCATTATGTTGAAGGAAGGGATATAAATTTCACCTTCCTGTGTAAAAGATTTTTCCCTGAGTCATTTTTTGCAGGACTCTGGACCACGAGATAAATGATCAACAACTTTAGAATCCAAATATGTCTAACCCTGAATTATTATCCAAGTCAGAAAATGTGACTTGGTTTTGGAATTTAATTTTTAACTTCATCTTCAAATACTCATGAGTTCTTTGTCCTTAATTTGACTTGGTAGATTTCTACCAAGTATGTTGATGTACGTTGTCTCTGGGGAAAAAAAAAATCCAACTTAGCTTCATTTCTATAAGCAATTTTTAAACACTTGAATATAGATTGAAATATTTCTTTGGCTTATACTGTGATATCCACCTATTAAAAACTTTATATGTTTTTATTTTGAAAATGGTTAGTGCCAGAGCCAGTGTGGGGAACCTCGCCCATGGCAAAGGTCATGAGAAGGAAGCCTGATAATACGCAAAGGCGGGATCAGGCCTCAGAGGTCCCCCCTGGACATTCTCGAGCATCTACCCCCAAAACCAGAGTCTGCCTGCCTTACTGCATTATGCTTTCCACCTATTCTTCTGACATTACAGGGGGGGCTATCCCCAACCACCTTTCTCTGGAAAAAGTTAACTTAGAGCTCCAGTTAACAGTCTCCTGCATATAAAAGGAGTGCTTCACCTCAAACCCCTCTGAGGGCTCTCTAATTTGCCTTACCTAGACTTTTACAACTATGCATGTGATTGTTTACAGCACCCACCCCCCAACTGTGAGAGGCAACGGAAGCCTAAAACATAAAGCCTTTCAAAGAGTTAAAAGTTATTAGAGTAGTGCTGGTGTAGGATTTCATTATTGGGCCAACGCTTGTTGCTAAGGAAGTTCCCATATCTCTCATCCACTGTGCACCTGGGAATACATTTGTTAACATAGAATATAAGAAAAAACAAATGTAGCCTTGAAACTAACCACATCAGACCTTTGAGCTATTTGGTTCTTTCTTTTTTGTAACTCGTTGTACCTTTGCTTCACGAAAATGTAACTTTGTTTGATACTTTCTGAGGCTGACATAGATTAGAAATATAAAGAAAAAACACTTCAGGGGAAAATAAGTTTTCTGGTTGAGCAGCCTTTATCAAAAGAGGGTCTTAAAATGTTCACAGGCCTCCAAGGCCTGAAGATAATGTACACAACATCATTTGTGGAAAAGGTATAAAAGTCCTTTTGAAAATAAAGTTATGGGGCCTCACTCACCAAAGCAGCTTGGTCTCCCCGTGTCAACTATTCTCTCTCTCTCCCTCTAACTCTCTTTTTCAGGCTGATCCCTTGGAGCATAGAGGCTCCCTGAGTTCACTTATCTGCCCAGGTTTCTAAGACCTGAACGGGAAGACGTTCTGCGTCTTCACTCCCTTGGGAGACCGTGAGGGCACCTGTGGCCTCCATGAACAGGGCAAACTTCTTGTCTCGGAGTTTTATTGGTTCTCTATGTAAACCAAGGAATATCAGCCTCTTTCTTTCCTCTATTTTCTTATCTACAACATTCTTTCCTTCTCTCTCTCTAAATCAATCTCCGACTCTGTCCACCCTTCAAATTCCCTGGATCCACTGGGCTGGACCCCGGCAGGTTAGTTGCTAAATTGCTTTCTTTTAGTCACTTAGAGTTATTAGAGAGGATAGGGTACACATTTCTCCTTTGGTAACTTTTAAAATTATCCTCTGAGCTGTTTTCATAGGACTGTCAACAGCTGTCATTGATAATTAGACACATGACAACTCAGCAAGATGTTGGCTTTCATTCAGGTTAAGTTTCTGGGCAACTGCTCCAGTGTACAATCCTACTGTGATCATAGAATGCCTATTGTTTCTGGTCTGGAAAGCCAGGATGGTTCCTAGCAGAGGAAGCATCTCTCTTGCGCACTCTGCTCCAAACCTCACAACGCCCAGTAGTGATTCAAGAGATTCTAGGGCAGCTGTCAAGCAATCACATCAGATGAGTCTGAATCCTGAAATGAAAGTCTTGACTAAATGATAATGGTCATTCTCTGGATCTGGAGATTGACGCTTTTTCATATACTTTCTAAACCATGAACCCGATGATGTCTCATGTCTGCTCAGAAACTTAAGCTTCTATCATGGTACTGGCAAATCCTTTTTTCTCCAAGTTCAAGTCAAACTCCCGTTTGGCCTCATCACCTCTATAACAAATGCAATCAATCTGGTCATTGAACTCATACTGGAAAACCATCTTTATTATTCTGACTTCTATCAGCTGAATAGAATGGTATATCTTTTGTGATCTACACAACACATTTAATTATGTGCTAGATTGTGTGTGTGTGCTCAGTTGTGTGCAACTCTTTACAACCCCATGGACTGTAGCCCACCAGGTTGCTCTGTCCATGGGATTTTCCCAGCAAGAATGCTGGAGCAGGTTGCCATTTCCTCCTCCAGAGGATCTTCCTGAACCAGAGATTGAACCTGCATCTCTTGCATCTCCTGCATTGCAGGCAGATTCTTTACCACTGAACCACCCAGGAAGCTCATGTGCTAGATTGCCATACTGCAAATACTCCTTTTGTCCTTAGATATGGCTTTCTTTTAGTCTACTTTCTAGTTTCAATGTCCCTTACTTCTGCAACTACAGTAACAGAAATGCCTAACTAAAACCACAAAATCTTATGCTATTGAAGATAGCAGTAACAGGAAAGAAAAGAGAACAATTATGACAAATACAATTTTTAGAAGACATGGATGAAAACTAGGAGTGCTAATGTGTTGAGGTGTTATGTATTTCCATATAAGACAGTAAACAAAATTAACTCGCTATTTGTAATGTAGAAAAAAATCATAACTATCAAGCAAGTTGGCATTGCATCTTCTCACTAGTACAGGCTCTATAAATTATATCATGTTGCATTTATGTCCAGACCCATTGTAAGTAAAGTACTTACTCCCTGGGACTAGGAACAAGTGTATTTTTCTTTGATTCTCACTTATTTGGTGATCACTGAAACAAACAGGGATAGATAAATCATGCAACAAAACCAAACCACTCACCACACTTGGCATATAACAGAAAATCAATAAATGAAAGTCATCATTTGCCATCATCGTTGTTACTATTATTATCAACACCTTTGAAATGTAATGGTATTCATTACTGAAAGAGATTAAAAATCTACCTTATTCAAATGATCCAAATATAAAATTAAAAAGTTGTGGTTAGCAATCAATGTCAAGAAAATATCTCAGATTACTATATTCAAGTCAACAAAATGAAAACGGAAAGAATTCCCTGCAAACTGGGAGTAGAACAAAACACAAATAAAATTTCAATTAAATCGAAATTAAATAGTATATATAAAATCTAGGAAAACATTCCACTCAAAGGTGAACTTTCCTATTAATATCAGGTACACAAGAGAGATGCTTTATCACATTTTTAACACTATACTGGAAATTCTAGCCAACATAATAACACAAGAAAGAAATATGAAATGATTGGAAAAGAAGTAAAACTATAATTATCAATAGATGGTATGACTTTCTATATAGAAAAATAAAAATCTATACATGAATTATTATCACCATGAGAGAGTTTAGCCAGTTTGACAGATATAAAAGTGACATTCAAATTGGATTGAATTTTTAATTACCAATCCTAAATAAAAATGTAGGCAAAAATGGAGAAGCTCTATGCAGTCAGTAAAAACAAGATCTGGTGCTGACTGTGGCTCAGATCATCAGCTCCTTATTGCAAAATTCAGTCTTAAATTGAAGAAAGTAGGGAAAACCACTAGACCATTCAGGTATGACTAAATCAAACCCCTTATGATTATACAGTTGAGGTGATGAATAGATTCAAGGGATTAGACACAGTAGACAAAGTGCCTAAAGAACTATGGACAGAGGTTTGTAACACTGTACAGGAGGCAGTGACCAAAACCATCCCAAAGAAAAAGAAATGCAAGAAGGCAAAGTAGTTGTCTGAGGAGGCTTTACAAATAGCTGAGGAAAGAAGAGAAGCAAAAGGCAAGGGAGAAAGGGAAAGATACACCCAACTGAATGCAAAGTTCTAGAGATGAGCAAGGAAAGATGAGAATGCCTTCCTTAATGAACGATGCAAAAAAGACAGGGAAACAATAGGATGGGAAAGACTAGAGATCTCTTAAAAAAAAATGGAGATATCAAGACTAGAGATCTCTTTAAAAAAAATGGAGATATCCTTTCATGTAAGGATGGGCATGATAAAGGACAGAATCTGAGGTTGTGGATATTTCTCACAGCAATCTTGATTCCAGCTTGTGATTCATCCAGCCTCACATTTCACATGATGTACTCTGTATATAAGGTAAATAAGCAAGGTGACAATATACAGCCTTGATGTACCTTTTCCCAATTTGGAACCAGTCTGTTGTTCCTTGTCCAGTTCTAACTGTTGCTTCTTATTCTGCATACAGGTTTCTCAGGAGGCAGGTAAGGTGATCTGGTGTTCCCATCCACATTGTTGTGATCCACACAAAGGCTTTAGCATAGTCAGTGAAGCAGAAGTAGATGTTTTTTGGAATTCCCTTGTTTTTTCTCTGATCCAGCATATGTTGGTAATTTGACCTCTGGTTCCTCTGCCTTTTCTAAATCCAGCTTGTACATCTGGAAATTCTTGGTACATGTACTGCTGAAGCCTAGCTTGAAGGATTTTGAGCATAATCTTGCTGGCATGTGCAATGAGTGCTATTGCATGGTAATTTGACCATTCTTTGGCATTGCCTTTCTTTAGGACTGGAATGAAAACTGACCTTTTCCAGTCCTGTGACCACTGCTGCATTTTCCAAATTTGCTGACATAATGAGTGCAACACTTTAACACCATCATCTTTCAAGATTTGAAATAGCTCAGGTAGAATTCCATCACCTCCACTAGCTTTGTTGATAGCAATGATTCCTAAGGCCCACTTGACTTCACACTCCAGGATGTCTGGCTCTAGGTGAGTGACCACCCCATCATGGCTAACTGGGTCATTAAGAGCTTTTTTGTGTAGTTCTTCTGTGTATTCTTGCCACCTCTTCTTAATATCTTCTGCTTCTGTTAGGTTCTTGCCGTTTTTGTCCTTTATCATGCCTATCTCTGTATGAAATGTTCCTTTGTTATCTCCAATGTTCCTAAAGAGATCTCTAGCCTTTCCTGTTCTATTGTTTTTCTCTATTTCTTTGCACTGGTCACTTAACAAGCTTTCTTATCTCTCCTTGCTAGTCTCTGGAACTCTGCATTCAGTTGGATATATCTTTCCTTTTCTCCTTTGCCTTTCACCTCTCTTCTTTTCACAGCTATCTGTAAGGGCTCCTCAGACAACCACTTTGCCTTTCTGTATTTCTTATTCTTGCAGATGGTTTTGGTCATCACCTCCCATACAATGTTACGAACCTTCGCCCATAGTTCTTCAGGCAGTTTGTCTACCGGATCTAGTCCCTTGAATCGATTCATCATCTCTACTGTTTAATCATAAGGGATTTGACTTAGGTCATATCTGAATGGCCTAATGGTTTTCTCTACTTTCTTCAATTCAGGCCTGAATTTTGAAGTAAGGAGCTGATGATCTGAGCCACAGTCAGCTCCTGGTCTTATTTTTGCTAACTGTATAGAGCTTCTCCATCTTTGACTGCAAAGAATATAATCAATCTGATTTTGATATTGACCATCTAGTGATGTCCATGTGTAGAGTTGTCTCTTGTGTTGTTGGAAGAGGGTGTTTGCTATGACCATTGTGTTCTCTTGGCAAAACTCTGTTAGCCTATGCCCTGCTTCGTTTTCTACTCCAAACTTGCCTGTTATTCCAGGTATCTGTTGACTTCCTACTTTTGTACTCCTATGATGAAAAGGACATCTTTTTTGGTGATAGTTCTGTAAGTTATTTTAGGTCTTCATAGAATCATTCAACTTCAGCTTCTTCAGCATTAGAGGTTAGGGCATCAACTTGAATTACTGTGATACTGAATGGTTTGCCTCAGAAACAAACCAAGATCATTCTGTCATTTTTGAGATTGTAACCAAGTATTGCATTTCAGGCTTTTTTTATTGACCATGAGGACTACTCCATTCCTTCTAAGGGATTCTTGCCCAAAGTACAGATATAACAGTCATATGAATTAAATTCTCTCATTCCCATCCATTTGGGTTCATAGATTCCTAAAATGTCAATGTTAACTCTTGCCATCTCCTGCTTGACCACAATCAATTTACCTTGATTCATCAACGTAACATTCCAGGTTCCTATGCTATTCTTTACAGCATCGGACTTTACTTTTACCACCAGATGCAACCACACTGGGCATTGTTTTCACTTTGGCTCAGCCTCAGCCTCTTAAATATACTAGTATACATTTTTAAAAAGTTGAATATTATTTCAAATAAACTTGAAATAGGAAATTTGCCCAAGATTCATCATCTTCACATCCGCCCACCCCCCAAATTCCAATATTATTTATTTTCCTTGTTGGTTTTTTTACCCCTACTTGCTTTTCCATTGTGTTGGGAATCACAGTGTAGATAAAATTTAAGGCAAGTACTTTAACATATTTCTTTTTCTCATATATTACAAAACTTTGAGAGCACCAGGGAATCCTGAAATATTCATTCAGTTATGTAGCATTCAAAATATTATCATATGTCCATTTTGTGTCAGGCTATTTGTTAAAAGCTAAAAAGGAAAAGATGGTTACCACCCTCTAGGAGATTACATTCAAATAGCACAAATAAAGGTGTAGCACTTTACAATAAATGTGAGCTATTTCAAATCTTAAAAGATGATGGTGTTAAAGTGTTGCACTCATGTCAGCAAATTTGGAAAATGCAGCAGTGGTCACAGGACTGGAAAAGGTCAGTTTTCATTCCAGTCCTAAAGAAAGGCAATGCCAAAGAATGGTCAAATTACCATGCAATAGCACTCATTGCACATGCCAGCAAGATTATGCTCAAAATCCTTCAAGCTAGGCTTCAGCAGTACATGTACCAAGAATTTCCAGATGTACAAGCTGGATTTAGAAAAGGCAGAGGAACAAGAAGTCAAATTACCAACATATGACTGACTCAGCTTGGGATTATTTTATAAGGCTTCGTAGGGAAAGGGTGTTTGTATAAAAGTTTCCAGGTGGGAAAGCATGTACAATGGAGGAAATATATGGAAGACTATGCTGGTTTGGGAGTGGGAATATATATTATGACTAGTGGAGAGTCCTAGGGTTTGATAACTGCAAAGAATTAAGGTTTGCAGGTGCTTCTGGATAAGTAGGATGATTGCAATCAATCAAGGAAAACACAAGTAGGGGTAAAAAAACCAACAAGGAAAATAAATAATATTGGAATTTGGGGGGTGGGCGGATGTGAAGATGATGAATCTTGGGCAAATTTCCTATTTCAAGTTTATTTGAAATAATATTCAACTTTTTAAAAATGTATACTAGTATATACTATGGAAAGGAAGAGTTTGTAGAAAGCCAATAACACATGAAGAAGGGGAAAAGAGAGGTTGTAATACCTGAGGGGAGAAATGGCAATGCTGAAATCCAAGTATAAAATATGCAGGAGGCTAGAAGATGCTATGAAATCCTTTTATGGAGCAAAAGGGCAGTGACCTTGGAATTGCTGAGCCAGCAGTAGTGACATATTCAATGCCAAATTATGTGCTGGAAAACAAATTAAACAGAAGTGGAAAAAAAGAGTTTTCAGTAGCAAAGCATAAAAGAGAACCTACTCAGTTTATAAGGAAACCAGGGGTCCCTTTCAGGCTCCCTGGAGAACCAGGAGACCTGAACATGATGGATCCAGGTACAAAGCCTGATCACCACACAGCCTAGTCAGGCAACCACCCACCAAAAGCCACCCCTTTCAAATGTTGCTGCAGTGTTTAGTTAGGGCTCTTGATAACCTTGTCAGCTGGGAAAATTGATTTTAGGACAGAAACAGGCCAAGCTGCAAGATATGTAGGCATTAACCTCAGGCTTCCTTCCAGACACACTGCTCATGCACACTTGGAGAGCACATAAATTCTGGTTACTTTGTGCTCCCAGGGTGTTCTGAAAGCTTTTCGTTAATCAGCCTCACTAGCCTTCATTTATGAGGAAGGCAATGGCACTCCACTCCAGTACTCTTGCCTGGAAAATCCCACGGACAGAGGAGCCTGGTAGGCTGCAGTCCATGGGGTCACTAAGAGTCGGACACTACTGAGCTACTTCACTTTCACTTTTCACTTTCATACATTGGAGAAGGAAATGGCAACCCACTCCTGTATTCTTGCCTAGAGAATCGCAGGGATGGGAGAGCCTGGTGGGCTGCCATCTATGGGGTCTCACAGAGTCAGACACAACTGAAGCGACTTAGCAGCAGCAGCAGCCTTCATTTAAAGTCAGATGCCAAACCTTCTATCTTGTAAGTGGAGCCATTTTAGCTAAAGTAAGATTTGTTTGGATTAAATTTTCTCCCAACCGTCAGCTATTTCTAAGTTTTCTTAAAACATTGGTTGTACACTAAGAAGATTCTCAGCACCCTGCATAGCATCATAAACCAAAAGCCATTAACTACTACAGTGGTGTCAACTTATATCCTTTCTCAAAATCATTGCTATCTTCAGTTTCTGAAAAGAACCATTTCATGTCTTCCAAATTTTCTTGATTGTTAAGATCCAATGAGACCACCAGGATTCTAAATCCTGTTATGAACATCTTTTTTTTTTTTTTTTTTTTTGCCTCTGTTGCATTATTGTAAAATTAGGGTCAAAAATACTACCTACTTGTTGGGTTGTTGTAAGAATTAGCTGGCACATAAGAAACAGTCCACAAATGTTGGCTAATTCATGGGGTCGCAAGGAGTCAGACACGACTGAGTGACTCAACTGAACTGAACTGAACTGAAATGTTGGCTATTATGTTACTGTTTTATTATTTTTTCTTCTTATTCATGCTGCTTATTTTGTCTTATTTTTCTTTATCTAGTAATTCTTACCAACTTTCAGTGCTCAGTTCAACTCAGTGGTCACTTTCTCAGTGAGGTTTTCCTGGTGGCTCAGTGATAAAGAATCCACCTGTCAAAGCAGGAGATGCTCATGTGTGGAGCAACTAAGCCCATGCACCACAGCTATTGAGCCTATGCTCTAGAGCCCTGGAACCATAACTACAGAGTCTGAAGGCCCTGGATCCTGTGCTTCACAACAAGAAAAGCCACAGCAATGAGAAACCTGCACACCACAACTAGAGAGTAACTCCTGCTCCCTGCAACTAGAGAAAAGCCTGTGCAGCAATGAAGACCCAGCAGAACCAAATAAATAGAATCAGTGAGGTCTTCTTTGGCCACCCTGTCCTTCTTCCAATCATTCAAATTCTTCTACATTACATTCCCTTAGTTCTCATCCTAATTGTAGTATGTGATTGACTTAGAATCTACTTTCCCCCTTTCCCTCCCCTCTGTAGGACTTTAACCAAATGTCATCTTTTCAATGAATCCTTCTTCCCTGTTTAATTTTTCTCCTTAGCATTGATTGCTTCCACACAATATGTAGTTTGCTTATTGTTTTCCTCTATATCACATGAACAGGAGCTGTATCTCTGCTTGCCACTGCTTTAGCTCAAGAAGGTTGCATGGCCTAAAATATTAAACATAAGATAAAATATTTTCTTTTATTTACAAAGCAAGTCATTTCTATTTTTGATGAGAAGTTTTAGATGTCAAGTTTAAAATATTCAGCAGAGTACCTGAAGTTTTAAACATTTTTTATATGATACACAATCAAAACAGTTTGCAAACCACTTCTCTATACAAATTGTCTATTTTTAAGCAGTATCCAAAAAAAAAAGGGGGGGTGGGGCTTCCCTGGTCACTCAGATGGTAAAGAGTCCACCTGCAATTCAGGAGACCTGGGTCTGATCCCTGGGTTGGGAAGTTCCCCTGGAGGAGGGCATGGCAACTCACTCCAGTATTCTTGGCTGGAGAATCCCCATGGACAGAGGAGCCTGATGGGCTTTAGTCCATGGGGTCACAAAGAGTTGGACACGACTGAGCGACTAAGCACACACTAGGTAAAATAAAATGAGGAATGACTTCAATTAGAATATTTCATGACATGATTTGATTTTAATAAAAACGTAACCATCTAAGTTTTGTTGTTAGAGGATTTTATCAAAAACATCTTGAAACTTGGTACTCCAGGAAAATAGTCCAGCTTCATTTGGAAGAACTAGTTACCTAACCTGCCTTGCTTCAGTTGCTCTGAACTCAGAACATTCCAACTCTGACCAATCTTCTCCTATAATAAAAGCCACACACAGCAGACAAGAAAAGGCAGGAGAATCAAAAGCCATATGAATATTAATCATTAACAGGTAATTCCCAAACCAATATTTGGAAATTCTTTATTTACACTCTAAGTATCGCTCCACAAAAAAAGGTGTGGATGCCGTTATTTTTGTTTGTTTGTTTGTTTTTTTTAATAGAAAGAGGGATAGTGTGAACATAGGCATATTTTCAGGAAATTTTAGGAAATAAATTGGAACTTAGGGAGCTTGATGAAGACCTTGGGAAATGTGTTCATGTGCTTTTGGCACTGAGAATTCCATGAAGAAAATAAAGTAAAAGATCCAAGGATAAAAGTCAGCAGAAATTAGAAGACAGATATAAGATTCTAGCATATTGATAAATAGATGAAGGATTTTCAACAAACAGAGAAGAATCACTTATTAAAGCAAAATTGAAGGAAACTCTAAGACCACTAGATGAAAAGCAAATCATTGATATTGTTCAAGGGAACATCAATTGGAAGTGATTAACATCTTGGAACATCTTGGTCAAAGTATGGAATTTAGGTTAAAGATATAATCTTATACCACTGAGTCTAAATATACCTCTCCTACAAAAGTTAGCTGGCCGATCAGACTTCATTATTATATTAGATACAAGAAAAGACTTGAAGGAAGTCAATACTGGCTAAGTTAATATTTTAATGTATTGAGGTTCCATAATGATAGTATTCCTAAGAAAAAAGAAGTTATTCACTATTATGGGACTCAGGAATATTCAAGGACTGTTTTAAAATATCTCCACTGAAATATATTCAGAAGTGGATGCAGGGAGTGGGTTCATGAAAAAAAATGTTAGTGGCTAGGGCTAGGCTAAGGTAAGCAAGAGGTGCCCATGGTACAAAATTAAGGAGATACTCTCATATGCCAATTCTGTGCTTGCACAAAATGAGCCTGATAAAGAGTGCCTCCCTGGCACCTGGCTTGCCTCACTCTAGTGACCCTTGAACTAAGTTCAAATAACAGTGACAATTATGATAGTCAATGGAATGCAATTCTCATATGCAAAGTATTTAAAGTGACACTAGTGCATTAACTGCAACAAGTTAGAGCAAAATTTCAGAGAACAGCAATGAAGCCAAGGCGCTGGACTTAGGTGAGACGTTCAGATGGACCAGTGAGTAGCACTGAGACATTATTCACCTTTTACTCCATAGGTTATTAACTTGAGAAATAGAGCATTAAGATAACAATAAATCTGGGGGCACAACACAGCAAAATGTAATCTTCCCACACAAGAGGACTTAAAGTCTTCCTCTATGGCTTATTGCTTCATTTAAATAAAAATAGTCAAAACAAAATTTGTAAGTAAAACAAAGGGAAACAGGAAGCAAGAATGACAAAAGATAAAGCTAACATATTAAAAAATAAGAGACAAACTCTCTTTGAAATAAATAAATCACTAAGTGGTCTAATGAAGAAGCAGAAAGCAAGCACACAGGCATCATGTCAGAGGTACAAAAGAAGCTCAAACCTCAGCTATAGAAAAACATAAATATATTATAAAAAGATAATTGACAACACACTGGAATATTTTACAAATATAATTTAAATTATGTATAAAATGGATGATCTTCCAAGATATCTTAAGTTGTCAAAACGGATGGAAGAAAATATAAAGCCCTTTAATAGACCCATAACACGAAGGAAATAAAGGCTCTTATCAAAGAACTCTTCTCAAAGTAGCTTTGGTGGTAGTTTAGTTACTGTTGTGCCTGACTCTTGTAACTCCATGGACTGTAGCCTGCCAGGCTCCTCTGTCCATGGGATTTAAGCCTACATAATTATAAACCAATGCTTTCAAGCCTTCAGATAATAATAACAATAATACAATTTCCATTCTAGTTAATTTTTTCAGAGTATTGGGGAATAAGGAAAGTTCTCCTTTCTTGTTTTGAAATCAGCATAAGCCCCATATCCAGACATGACACTCATGCATCCAGAGCCAATGTCATATACCAAAAAAGCAGCAGAAGTCCTGAAGAAGCCATCAGTGAATCAAATTCTGTGGTCTATCAAAAGAATACTTGAGGAACACTTTGCTCAACATTAATAACTATATTAATGTACAATATTTAATAATCAAAGAGAAGCAGATCATCTCATTCAATAGATATCAATATGACTTTTGAGAAAAGCAAATTAATTCACATTAAATGTTAGAAATGAATATTAGAAAAGAATCATTAATGTTAGAAAAAACTCTTTGGGATGGGGGAGATGGATTAGAGATGCTTCCTATCAACCACAATGCATCTATTCTGAAGACCTTAGGAAATGTGGAGGGTAACTGTCTCAGACCATCAAATGGAGAAAGATAACTGAAGTGTCTCTGACACACAGATGTTATTTTTCAGGAATAATCAAAGCAGGTGCTCAGAAAGCCTAGAAATGCTGAGCCATTGTTCTTACCTTTACCTCTGAAGACAACTGATGCTTCCATGGATAGGGTTTCTTGGGAAGCCTGAGCTCGCTCATTTTGCTGTTTAAGAACTTAGACTTTAATCCAGAATCTGACAACAGAGACTGCCCTGCTGCCTCCTGCTCTGATGCTGGTGGATCAGGCAAAGAAGGAGGAAGCAGGGGATCAGGGAGAATGGGAAAGCAGAGACCAGGGCTCCTTCCCAGGTGTCTGTTTGTCAGACCTAAGCTGAAGAGAGAAGAGAAACTTTGAAGTGGATGAAACATGGAGTTTAAGTAAATGTTTCACTTTTTATACACATAAAAATGTACAAATCATAAATGTACACTTTTCACAAAGTAAAAACACCCAGGTGACTAACACCCAAGTGATGGACTATTACCTATACCTCAGGAGCCTCCTTTAAGTGCTCTCTTCCCTCTCCTACCCAAGGGGAATCCTTACCTTGATTTTTAATAATAAGTTTTGTCTGTTTTTAAAAACAAAACTCTATTTAAACTTTGTTTTAGATTCTTATTACTCCCTACTGAGTACTCCTCCCTTTTTACTAACTTATTATTTTATATTGGGTTATAGCTGATTAACAATGTTGTGACAGTTTCAGGTGAACAGCGAAGGGACTCAGCCATACATATATGTGTATTCATTCTCCCCCAAACTCTATTTAAACTCCTAAAAGAAGGTAACTTTTGTCTTGTTTCACTTAAAATGTGTTTATGAAATCTGTCCATGGTGTTGCATATTGTGGTCTATTTATTCTCATTGCTGTAGGAATAGACCATAATTTTTAAATCATATTTCTCTTGACAATTAAGTTGTTTGCTGTTGGGCTACTATAAATAGTGCTCCTATGAACATTGTTGTACATCTTTTTCCAAATATCTGTGTACATTTCTAAGTGAAATCTAAATCATTAGAATGTCTAAATTTACTTTTAGGAGATATCACCAAGAAACTTTTCCCGATTTCTTTTATACTCACGGTCATAGGGTGTGAGAGTTCCAGTTGCTTCACATCTTACCAGTGTTTGCTGTTTTCCATTTTCTTTTATTTTTCCCTTCCTGTTAAGCAGGTAGTGGTATCTTACTGTGGTTTTGATGTTCATTTCTCAAAAGTCTAAGGAAGTTGAGGGCCAATTTATACATATAGACCACTTGAATTTTTCTTTTATGAAGTCCTTGTTCAAAACATTTGCCTATTGGGTAGTCTAGGTTTTTTCTCTTTTTTTCCCTGTGTTCAATTTGCCCATCCATTATACTACTCCTCTCTTTTATTTTTCTTTTGGTTTACTACAAACTCTCCTTTCTCTCTAAACTGTAAATACCCAGAAGACAGTCAGAATGTTCTCATCTCAGTATCACCTTCAGAGCCTGGCAATCAGGTTCCTTTAAAGCACTAGCTCAAAAATATCCATTGATTTGTATTAGGAGATTCTCATTGTCTTCTAAATTAGCCCAAGGTTCTAGTCCCTGTGGTTCTACTTGGCTTCTAAACATGCTAAGAATTTCTCCTCTAGGATGGCTGTAACAAAACCGATATCAGCTCTTTGTGTAGAGACAGACTAGAGGATGTGTTTTAAGTACTAGGAGTCAGAATTAATTCCTCTTGCAGTTGACGATGACTATCTGAGACTCTTGAGAAAATAAGGAAACTCTAAAAAAGGTCAAATGATCTTTTTTAACCTTGAAAAGAATTTCTCTGGTGTGTGATATTGTTCTATGAGTTCTTACATCTTATGTCTTTAGGTTTCTTCTCTTCCATTTAAACCTTCATTTCATTTGAAAATGTCTTTGTTGCCTTCCTCCAATTTTCACTCTATGGTCCAGACTATCTCATTGTCTCCTCTAAAAGTTACCACATTGCCTCCCTTCACATTCATTCTATTTACATTATAGGTTTTCCAATTCTATCTGCTCTCTCCTATGATCTTTAGCTAATCTAATTTAATCTCCTTGTCATTTCCTGGTTGTTAATGTCCTGAAAATAGATAAGTAAATATCTATTTTGCCTGATGGAAATAATCCTAGTGTAAATAATTTTAAAATGACCCATTTAATTTTAGCATGTGAATTTTAATAGAATATAACCACATAAATAAACATCCGTATTTCTCAATGTATAAAAACAATAAAAATGTTAATTCTGTGGATTACAGCCTTAAAATTATATTCTGTGCTGAGCTATATAACATACAACTATGGATATAGTAGATATTTTCTGCACCTATAATAAACCCCATGAAGGTACTTATCAATGATTGTTTTCTCACAGATTTTTATTTTTCTAGTTCTTTCCAAAAAGGAAAATTCAAAGGCAACAGGATTGATGTTTCAGGTTTTCCCAGCAGTTGTAAACCCTGGGTGTGTGTTACAAATACTGGGGAGTGTCTAAAAACTAGGGATATCTGGGTTCTACCCCAGACCAGTTCATTCAGAATCTCTGGAGTAGATCCCATTCACCTGGATGTTTTAGAGACTCCCTAGGGAAATAGAACATGCAACCAAAATTGAGAACTGCCAAGTCTGTGGCCAAGAAAAACAATAAGTAAAAAATGTTGAAAAGTTAATGCAAAGTACTACATTTAAGTTTGCAACTATATCCTCAGAGACGGGTGAGAGTCCTTTCTTTGGCCCAGTGCTGGATTTCTGCTTGTCCAAATGTGAGGTAAAAAACCAGGCCAAACATGTTGACAGCAGCAGCTAGGAAAAATACATTCCTCCAACCAGACACAGAATCCTGGAGGCAAAAAAAATAAACACACACACACACACACCAAAAATCAGAATTATCAGTCTCAGAGTTGCTTCTCCATCAGTTCTAGAAAGCCTCCATTTTGTATATTGCAATACTGATTATAAGAATCTAGGGAATGATATGCAATAAGCACTTAACACCTTGAATTCTCAAAAAAAGTTTGGTGAAACTGTTGGAAACAAGAGGATTCTAAAAAGCACACTGGGTTCTGACTTGGAATGAATTTTTCTTTAAGAGCCTTCAAATCAACCTATACTAATATTTTTCTAGAAATCTGGATCTAGAGTCTTGAAAATATTATATTACTCATTTAAACTATGCCTAAAATAACAGCTTAAAGATTGTCACTCTTCTGTTTTTGGCTGTTGACACCAATCGCAATAACCCTGAATGGACACCTCAATATGATGTGAGTCATATTTGGTCTGACTGTATGAGTCTCCTCTTGAAACCCTTGTAAGTCATAGTTTATTTCTGGCATTATAGTCACAGTGGATTCCTAGCAATTTGGTAAAAAAGTAACCTGAAAATAGGTCACCTAGAGATGTATTAAAATGATTTTTTTGTTTTTGTTTTTGGTAAGCTGACTCATGCCTGTCCTGCCATCCCAGCCTGGTCCTGCCTTTCCATCTTCCCTACCAGCCCGCACTTGGTACTGAGCAAGCCTCATGGGCCATCCTCCCTGCTTTGTCTCACAGCCATTCACTTAACCCATGATTTAAACTTTCTTTAAGCTGGTCTTGGGACCCTTTATATTTCCGTTTCATAATTTTTTTAGAAATTTGGATTAATATGAACAGACTCTTCATAACTTTCCCCTTTTGCTCCTGTGACTTCATCTCTTATCCTTGACATGTATCATTCACTCTAGTCGTAAGAGCTGTTTCATTCTTTTTTTCCTTTAGGAAGTCACATGTGCTATTTTCTCTGTCTGAACTGCTCATTTTTGTCAATCTAACAGCTATTCATTTTTTAGAAATTCATCTACTTCTCTTTCCCTGGGAAATCTGACTTACCAGGGTCTGACTTAGAGTCCCCTACAAACAGAATAATTGTGCTGATATCGATGTTGATTTTCCCCATCAGATCACATAGTCCTTGAGAACTGGGGCCCAGTTGTGAATCCCCAGTGCCTAAAACAATACCTGCCACTTGTAGATGTTCAATAAACTGGCCCAACCTGACTGATAAGGAATCCAGTGGCAGTGGAAGACATGATTCCTGCAATGAGCCCAAATCCCCTTGAGATTCCCATGAGGAAACTTGCATACCTGTGGAGAGATGATTTTATAGATGATTTTATATAGAAAGCTGGCTATGTCTTTTCAGTAACTCAACACTAATGCAGCTCAGCTCTAATAGCAAAGTCATTTGGACTACTGCAGATTTTTTGTTCACTTCAACACAGCTCAGGCAATATCAGTTTGCAAATCCTGAAATCACTTGTCTTTACCAACTCAACATCTAACTTTTTGGGACCCCATGAACTGTAGCCCACCAGGCTTCTCTGTCCATGGGATTTCCCAGGCAAGAATACTACAGCGGGTTGCCATTTCCTACTCCAGGGGATCTTCCCAACCCAGGGATTGAACCCGAGTCTCCTTGTCTCCTGCATTGGCACGTGAATTCTTTACCACTGTACCACCTGGGAAGCCACAACACCAGCTCAACAACTAGGAAGCAATTCTATCTCCCAGAAGCCCAGATTCCCACCCCAGTATCTTAGTATGGCAGGCAGTTAGAGCAGTGGACGAGACAACAGACTCTGGAGGGATGGCTTGGGTCTAAATCCTGACTTTGCCTTTGTATGATCTCAGGCATGTCACTTAACTTCCTTGTGCCTCTATCATCTATCTCTCTTATAAAGTGAAGATACCGATAAGGCATGTAATTGTACAGATCAGATGTGTTGATACATGAGAGTGAGAGTGAAAGTCACTCAGTCGTGTCAGAGTCTTCACAACCCCATGGACTATACAGTCCATGGCATTCTCCAGGCCAGAATACTGGAGTGGGTAGCCTTTCCCTCTCCAGAGTATCTTCCCAACCCAGGGATTGAACACAGGTCTCCCACGTTGTGGATGGATTCTTTACCAGCTGAGCCACAAGGGAAGTCCAAGAATACTGGAGTGGGTAGCCTATCCCTTCTCCAGCAGATCTTCCCAACCCAGGAATTGAACAGGGGTCTCCTGCAATGCAGGCAGATTCTTTACCAACTGAGCTATCAAGGGAGTTGATGTGTGAGAAGGGTTTGGCCCATGGCAAGCATATATATATATATATATATATGCTAATATCATCAACACTATGGAAGCTTTTCCAAAACACATATGCATGGGTCCTTTCCTAGAACACACAGTCTCAAGTGGGGAAGCTAGGGAAGTTTTTCACCTAAATGATATCAGCCAAGATTGGGCACCATTGTTCTAAAAATGCCTTAAGTCATGGCCACATACTGACATTTCTGGCTATTTGTTAGTACTCTGCCATCAATTTGTACATGTCAACAACAAGGAGTTACAAAAAGACTGAGTCTAAACCTCTAGAAAGGCCTGGGGAAGGGGACAAACAGGTAATGATCTTACCGGGGGGCAACATCTAAGGTGTTGATGATGAATCCAGAATCACACAGGTTACTGGTCCCAGGAATAAGTATCAGCAAAATAATGGTTGTTGTGTAACTGGAAGCCACAAAAGGGAGGGCCACAGCACATAGTGATGGAAGGAGGAGCCCTGAGCAATGGGGACACACTGTCAGGAACCTCTGACCATGTGTGGAAAAGGGATTTGTTAACTGAGTTTTGCCTAGACTTACCTAAGGATGAAAAGAGTTTTCGGACAGTGATTAATCTAAGAAGATTCCTGGACAGGAGGAAATCTGCCAACTGACCTCCAAGAATTGTACAACTTGCAGCAGCAATAAAAGGCAAGGAGGACAGAACCCCACTCTGAAGGAAGGAAATGTATAGAGTGAGTAGTTATAAGGGTACATATGGCACTAGATTTTATTAGTGGCACAGACCAACCATTAGCCCACCCTCCTGACACTCTGAGTTGTTTAAAGAAATTGGCATCATTTTCTATAAGAACACTGTCTCAGGTAAGACAGCCAGCACTTGCATTATACTGGTCTCCAGAGAAGAGCACAATTCATTTCTAAAGGAAATTGAAGCATCAGCTAGCATGGCGACGTTGCATGATGCTTAAGAACACAGATACTGCAGTAGCTCAATCACTGAGTAATTGCGTAATCCAGGGAAGTCTTCTCCCTCTATGTGTCCTCATTTATACACCTGTGCAATATCATTACAAAACCTCTCAATCATTGTGAGGGTTAAAAGAGTGATTATATGCAAAGCCAAAATGTAGTAGGCGGCAGAGAACTATTTCTCCTCTTACTATTAATATGTTCATAAAAGTACAGGAAGCATACTCACGTCTCTGATGTTGACGCGGAGCACAGAACTGATATACGTTGGTAGGTACGTTATGATTATGGTGCATAACCAGAAATGGCTGAAAAACCCCGTGAAAATGGCCCAGAGTGGTAGGCATCTGACCATAGACTTTATGGGGACAGATCGTCTAGGAGATCTGGACTGAAAGGAAACATCTAATCAACATGGGTATTAGAACAGGTCAGAGGGTGCCTTTCCTGAGAGCCCCACACCCTACCCTGGAGGTCTCTGCATGGTCCACAAGTGAAGGGTTGCACAGTACCTGTTGAGCCAGTGAAGACACGATGTGTTCCTTTTCCCTGATGCTTATGCATGGGTGATGCAAGGGGTCATCGTAAATCACTGTGAACCACAGGAGACAGCAGACACAGCCAATGCTACCTGGGAAGCCGGGACCCAGTTAGTTTTCAGGTAGATTTGTGAGCTGGGGGAAGGGAGTTTCCTCTGAAGTAGCATATCTCTCCCCCAAAACACACTTGTTAATTCATGGTTATTTCACCATAAGGACCTAAATTTTACCATTTTCCATTTCAGCCCATCTACAAATCTCCTTTAGAATGCCATTTGACAATATCAGAACCCTCTGGAGAAAGCAGGAGCATGACATACCTTTGCATAGCTGATTAATTACTCTTCAGACTCCAATGGAGGCATAAAATTAGTGTGGCAAGGAAAAGTTTCCAACACATTTGCAAAAGATAGTGTTATCATATTCAAAAGATATATCCATTATGGATTTTGAGAAAAATATTTCTTAACAGTACCTGATTAACATACGTGGACCAAAATGACTTGGTAGTAACATCATTAATGAGAAAGTCATCCTAGCTAGAACCATATTGAATGATACCAATTAGTTAAAACAAAAAGATAGAAACTTGGTCTCATTGCTGAGATTTGTCATTTAAAAAGATTCTAGTTTAAAGACGCTGTGGATTAATGTTCTTTAAATTCCCTCTAATTACTGGATTATCCATTATTTTATTTGTAAAGCTATAGGTTAGGCACTGTGATAGTACCAAAGTGATGAAAAAATTATGGAATAGATTTCTTGCCTCAATCATCTAACGGACTAGTGAAGAGGATAAAGGGGAAAAAAATAATTACATGCCAACACAGCCTAGAAAAGAAATTATCAGTAACCATCAGAGAGGACAGAAAGACTTAATCTGATGGCATAAGACTTGGAAATCCTCATATGGAAGAGGACATTTAATTTTAACTTTGAAAGATTCACCTGGTAGAGAATAGGTTAAGGGTACCTTGGCAGAAATAATAATTATAGCAAAATATGAAGACAAATTGAAAATGTGCTTTATCAGCTTTGACATCTTAACCACATACAGCAATTAAACGTGGCATTTCAGATATGGTGGCAGAGATTCTAAGAAGCCTGGGGTGAGTGTGTTAAGGTTGCACTCTTGATTTCTCAGAAGTCAGCACCGTGAAGATGCATTTTCTCTCAAATGGGAAGAATATGGATCATGGGTGATATAAGCATGAAAACAAATGCCTGGGAAGTGGAGATGTTAGGATTTAAGAGAAAGTGACTCACCAAAAATGTAGAAGATAAAAGGCCAGCCCAAGGCCTGGGAGATTAGTCCCCCTACACAGAGAATGATGAAGGACCCAAATGATGCCCCTGAAGAGAAGAGGGATTGAAAAAAAAAAAAACAGACTGAGGAAAATAGCAATGGTTGAATGACTTCCCTAGATGTTATCCCAAAAGTGAGGTGGTAGATTTAGAATTACTGGGTAATGAGAGACTTTATTCCAGCTCATAGATCTCCCCCAGTAAAGTCATGGAAAATAATTAGAATTAATAAATCATAGTGATATGCCACCTGAAGCTTCAATGGCTCCTTTAACACCAACGTGACCAAATCCAAATCCCATTTGTCATAGAAACTCTCTGTAAACATAACCACAATATTTCTTTATAATTAGAGTTACATTCTGGCAGGGGTAATATGAGATTGGCAACAGAAAAGGAAAGTCTTACAAAAACTAATAAAATGAAGTTCTTGACCTCAAGGAGATTTCAGCCCAGTGAATATGAACAAAATTCACTATTAAAGTACAATACACTGTAGACCTTCGAGTCTGAACATATTTTTCAGAAACTCACAATAAGAAATGTATTTTGCATGACAACACAGTATATACACAAATACAAACATACACACTTCAAACAGAAGTTTCATGAATCAATACTTAGCCTTACTGTGTGAAATTCACTCCAAAATTTTCTACTTTATTCTATTCATTTTTATTTTAAAACACTGGTTTTGACCTATTAAATTGATTTTATGGCCCCTTTAATTGGTCCCAGTATAAAATTTGGGGGGAAAATGGAAATATAAATATGATAGAAAAACTATAATTTTCTATGAAAGTATAAGGAGAAATGAGGAGACATGAGGAGAAAATTAAAATTGATGATAAAATCAACAAATTGTTTACACACCCTAAGCAGTAGGGTGGATGGAATTTTTGTAGAAAAAGAGAGACTTTAAGTGCACTTAGTATGTCGTGTGACCTGAGCCTTGCTTACAGAGGAATACTGAGTGGGAAAGCAGGAGGAGACCATATGGTAAAGCATCTTTCAGTTCAGTTCAGTCGCTCAGTCGTGTCCGACTCTTCGACCCCATGAACCGCAGCAATTTATACCCGTGTTATAACATCTTTATCTGTAAGATGGAGGAATACATTGAAGATTCCCAGGCAAATTAGCAAAAATGCCCCACCTATGGTTTAAGGAGATAACTTGGCTTGATGGAAAGGGAGGTTTGAAGGAAGCAAAGAGGAGAAAGACCAACTGGGAATATTCAGTTAGAAGACATGATAACTACACTGGAAGGAGCCAGAATACAGGAGAGTTGTTTTCATAGTAAAAATCTGCAGGATGCAGTCACGCACTGGACCAGGAGTGAGAGGCTTTATGATCCTCAGTTCTGTTCTTCAAGTATAAGGCAAAGAGCAATGATGAAGTTAGTCCTTAGTATGATACACACTCAGAAGGGCACTGTAGTGTGGTGATCCAGAGTGTGCACTCTGGGACCAAACTGCTAGGGCTTAAACCTCAATTCTACCACCTGCTGGCTATTTGCCTCCGGGCAATTTAGTTCATCTTTGCATACTTTAATTCCCTGCTGTGTAAAATGAGAGTTTAAAATAGTCATCACAGGGTTGTTGTGACTATTAGCTTAGAAGAGTAAAGAGCTCAGAAAACTGCACTCTTTAAACTCTACTTTCAAGTGTGATTTATCTCTTTACCACTGATAGTCTTAATTCTCATTTTACATCTTTGCTAACATGGTGTTTATATAGTTCCTTGATTTTTTCCACTTATGCAAACTCTTAAAGTTCTAAATTTTTCCCTACAGTGCTTTTCTGACTGCCCTCACAATGCTCACAGTGGTCTTTTCTGTCTGAAGTCTTTGTGACTTTATAGCACAGGTATATTTATCTTATTTGTTGTGTGACTGTCTTACATTGTTGATTTTTTTTTAAAGCACTTTTCTCCCTGTCCCCCAAACCAACCTAGGCATAGAAGGAAAGATGTGGTATGGTGAAGCAGATTACAAAGTTGTGATCCATACATGCATCCTTACCTGATCCTGCAATGCTGGTGAGCTTGCTTCGTTCAAGTGGAGGAGCCCATTTTGCCCAAATTGTAAACTGACCTGTCCATGCCATACCCTGAAATGACAATTAGTGAGACTCGATCTCCAGTAGAATTCAGGAACCTGTATCCCACACAGAATGAGAAAGTAACTGGTTACCTGAGCCATGCCCTGGACTGTCCGAATCACAATAACCAGAATCACTCCAAAGTCAGCAGTCAGTGGTGTAAAGAGGGTGAGAAGGGAGGAGATCAGCAAACCAGCACCAAGCATCTGTTTTGCTCCAAATATCCCTGCTAAATAGCCGCTTGGGATCAGAGTTAGTATTATCCCATAGTTGATGGAGCTAAAGATGATACCCTGAGTTTCTGGACTCCATTCATATACAGAGACCTGGGGTTGGGGTGGAGGGGAAGGAAAATTCTTTACTAAGAATTTATTTTATAAAAAATCTAATTTATAGCCAGAGCTTCTTGTGCTCAGTTGTGTCTGACTCTTTGTGACTTCATGGACTGTAGCCTGCCAGTCTCCTTTGTCCATAGGATTTCCCAGGCAAGAATACTGGAAACAGTTGCCATTTTCTACTCCAGGGGATCTTCCTGACCCAGGGATCAAATTTGTGTCTCCTGTGCCTTCTGCATTGGCAGGCAGATTTTTTTTACCACTGTGCCACCTGGATTCTGGCCCGCCTATATAATATTAATATTGGTTTTTCCCCATTTTTTACTAAACTTAAATATTCCAACTTTTCCAAACAACCCATTATATTCCTAAATTGATCCTCTTAGATGGAGACAAAATAGAGTAAATGAAGAGGAAAAGTGATAAAGAAATGATTATATAGGTAGTTGATAGGAAGATGTAAATGAAATATTGTGAAAGATCTCCTTTTAACTATTTTGGTTCTAGTAAATAATTTGGGTAACATGCTGATTCTCATTTCAAAAAATTTCAAAATACATCTTTACTGAATGCTTGTCAAAATCAGTCCCTAAAATCAAATTTAAGAATCATGGTCTATCCTAGCATAACTGACTTCCTAAAACACATATTACACATTAATAAGACCACATTTCTCTTCTGATATAGCCCAATAAATAATTTTTGGTAGCCATTAGATAGATACATGGCACCATGGTATAAACTGAAGAGCCCCAAAATGTAAAATACAAAATATAAAATAACTATAAATAAAGCAAGATACATGATTCATGTCCAAATTCAAGCTTGAGGATGAACAGCAGTAAAATAGGGACTTTGAGAAGAGGGAAGAACAATTTGGGAAGGTCCCAGGAAGGAAGAAGTACTTGAACCATTCTTTGTAGAATGACTATGATTTGTATAAGGAGAAATAGGAAAACTCATCGTTACTGAAGAAATACAGCAAAAGTGGGCTTGTAGCATTTGGAATGATACACAATGATTAGAAACTAACCGGGACTCTGACTTGCTCAGAGCAAAGACTGTTCCTGAGCCACTGACAGCAGATATGAGTGTGCTGTGAAGCGGGCCAGGTTCTGGAGAAGTGCAGCATTTCAAGAGAGGAGTTGGCAACTTGAAGGTATCCTGGATTCTTACGCACAGGAGTGTGAATGTGTAGAATGAATAATGGAAGAAAGATTCGAGGCAGAGAAGTCATTTTAAATAAGCTGGCTCCAAGGTAACAAAATCATAAAATTAGAGGATGATTTTACGGTACATTTAGAAATGTACAGTAAATGATAGTTTAAAGGGAAACATTTAAATGGGGTATATTGGTTATTCTCATAGAAATATAAGATGAACAGGTGATATTTATTTAACTCATTGGCTAATGAGGAATTGGTAAGATGATACAACTGGTCCAAAGGAGAATTCAAGGAACCACATACTTATAAGCAGGAGGTAATGCTGAAATAGATGTTAAATATATGGCAAAACTGACTTATTCAACTGAAGGGCAAGTGGAGGAGAGTATCAATTGATTTTCCACAAGACAAAATTCATTTTCAGAGCTACAGGCAAGAATTATTTTATTACTGTTAATATATAGAACTTAAGAGTTGTAAAATGGCTCAAGGATAATAAAAGGTACAGAGAACTGCTTAGAATCAGGCAGAAAGATGTACTGAGACAGTGCCTAGTTTTTCATTGAAGATATCCAGTAATCTGTTCCTTTCTAGAAGCATCCACAACTTTTTCCAATAGTCACACCCCCAACCTTGTAATCATAATAATCTCAGTGAAAGACTAATCACAGAGGCAAGCAATATCTCAGAGAAAAATAATTCCAGACATTTTTAGTTTGTTATTGATAATTCATGTTCTGTATACCACAGACTCAAGATTCAAGTCCTCTTTTCAAACTGGATTTTCCCTCTTAACAAAGAGCCTTGTTCTTTATTATACTTACTTCTGTTGTATTAAATTCCTTGATGGATCTGTTGGAGTGATTGAAGGTGAATGCAAGAGGTCTTTCTGTGGAGGTATTGAGTAAACCAGGCTGCTGAGTGCTATTCACCATGGCAATGATTGCAATGCTCAGACTCACACGCTGGGTTATCATGGTGAAGTTTGAGAAGTGCATGATGAGAGCCAGTCCATAGCGCAATGAACAGAATTCCGGACCTAGAGAATAACACAGATATCTGCAGTGAGTGCCTTTTTCCAGTTCTCCTACTGCTAAATCTGAGAAAACTTCAGATGATATTATGCAGTCTCACCATTTTTTCTCAAATAACCATGACTATAACCCTCTTTTGACATAATCTTTAGTTGATTTCAAGATAATAAATCAGAGATCTTACAATCAAGTAAGATCCTTTTTCAGAGGATTCTTACAATCAAGTAAGGCCTTCTTCAGAGGTGTGGGTAGCACATGAAAATATAGGACAAATTAAATGAAGGTATTTATGTCACTGTGTTCCAAAATAAAGTGAATGGGGAACATAAGGAAGAGTCAGTCACAGAACCTGAGTCTCCCAGCCTCAAGTCTGGGATTTCATCCATTTTGTATATTCATTTACCATAAAGCTTGAAAGTTTATACATAGAGAGATGCTTTGAATTAAGCAAATCATATACCCAAGGGTTCTCTTTTAAAATACCTGAGAGATAGTGCATAAATGAGCATACCCACTAACTCCTCAGTGTAATTTTCACTTGGAAATATTTTTGATGTATGTCACTAAACTCTGCCTTCACATATACTCAGCTTTAAAAAAGCTAATGTGGGGAACCATTTTTACTGTTTGTAGGTGATATGGTCCCAGACAAGTGGTCCTATTAGAAGAGCAACACATTTTTAAAGTCTCCACATAGTGGAACAATGGACCAATATTGAAAGGGTTTCCATGTGAACCCCAGTGTTCATCGCAGCACTGTTTATAATAGCCAGGACATGGAAGCAACCTGGATGTCCATCAGCAGGCGAATGGATAAGAAAGCTGTAGTATATATACACAATGGAGTATTCCTCAGCCATCAAAAAGAATTCATTTTAATCAGTTCTAATGAGGTGGATGAAACTGGACTCTATTATACAGAGTGAAGTAAGCCAGAAAGAAAAACACCAATACAGTATACTAACACATATATATGGAATTTAGAAAGATGGTAACGATAACCCTGTGTGTGAGACAGCAAAAGAGACACAGATGTATAGAACAGTCTTTTGGACTCTGTGGGAGAGGGAGAGGGTGGGATGATTTGGGAGAAAAGCATTGAAACATGTATAACATCATATAAGAAACGAATCACTAGTCTAGGTTTGATGTAAGATACAGGATGCTTGGGGCTGGTGCACTGGGATGACCCAGAGAGATGATATGGGAAGGGAGGTGGGAGGGGGGTTCAGTATTGGGAACACGTGTACACCCGTGGCAGATTCATGTTGATGTATGGCAAAACCAATACATTATTGTAAAGTAAAATAAATAAAAATAAAAAACTAAAAAAAAGAAAGATTAAAATTTTTCTCTGCATACTTGGGGAACTGTGACTCAAGAGAAATAGAAAGAGAACTTGTGAAGAAACAGATAAAATATACTGGAAGAAAGCATTTTTTTTTTTTTTTTTTGGCCATTAAAAATGGGTTGCCTGCAAAAGAATTATTTCCCTATTAATGGAGGTTTCCATACTCAGAGGAAATAGCTCCTGGGCAAGGATGTTACAGCAGGAATTCATACAGGAGTGAGGGGGTTTGTTTAAAATGACCTTTCAGGACTCATTTCATTCCTTATGTCCAAGGATTTATTGATCATTTGACCTAATTTCTCATAGATAACTCAGGGCTCCCTAAGGAAAAAGCAATACGTAACAGGATGAGAGGCTGGAGCTGGTCCAATATTACTCCGAGACAGTCTTCACAGTGAGGAGGCTTAATGGAAAAAGGAGGAGAAAGGAGAGCAAGGTTGTGTAAAGAACACTGGAAATAAGCTTCTACTTTTCCATAAGTAGGCTGAGAATAAAAGATGTGGCTTTACTTTTCCTGGTGGAAGGCTTCTCATCCATTTGGCTCCTCTGGGAAATGGTACCACACTTTGTGGTGGAGATTCCCTCTGCCCTGAATCTCTTTTACCACGACAGGCTTTTATCTATGGGGAAGAACAACAATCCAAAACAAGACACACAAACAATTTTTTCATGTTAATGCTGCCTTTTCCCAGCATCAGTGAAAATTCTGATCCAACACAGCTGTATGATTTACATTTTGCAGTACACTTCCTTACTGTCATGCTTACAGAGGACTTGATTTTTATAAGAAAATCTGACTGTGAGTTCCAGCTAAATGATTTAGAGCTAGTCATTTAAATTCTCTAACTAGCCATTTCCTGTCCAATAAAAATAAGTCTCATTTCTGAGTGGTGCTGCAAGAATTGAATGAGAAAATTGCAAACCACAGAGAACCATGCAAAGGTAACAAGTATTATGGCTTGAGGCAGGTCAGAAGACATGAAAGATAATTTAAGCTCAAGAGCTGGAGTAGGAAAGTTCCAACTACCATGTTTCTGTTCTTCCTGTAAAAACAGAATAACATTCACTCAACAGTATCTTCTTTGAACATGAAGAAAGACATTGTGTAACATATATATTACTGTAATATGTAACACCTTAAAATGCTTATTCTTATCTTTGCTAACATAGTTGGGATACTTTGCTGGGCTGAAAAGTTCTTCAAATCATCTGTAAAATCATACTGAATGTGGGCTTTCTACTACAATTACAAATAAATTCAGCTATTTGACAGGCAAAGAGAATTCATGACTTCAAATTGGACACATTTAATTTGACACTGATACACTGATCTTCAGGGGATTCATACATTTTTTTCTTTTCCAAACAATCCTTATTCTAAGAAATTATCAGTTTTGCAGCCTTTCCTAAACGGAAGCATCCATGACCTCACAAACACATGTATCATACTTACATTGCATCATTCAAAGCTTTGCATTCTTTCTGAACATAAATTTAACAAGACTTATCTGCATCCTTAAGAATATTCATAATCTATGCCCACAGGATGAAAAATGCTAATAAAAGAGACAGATGAATAATTTTCTCCAAAAACGCTATTTGTAGTATTAGTTATTACAGCATAATATTGGAGACAAATTAACCTAAGCATAAGAGTTTAATGAATCAACTTTAATAGATTCTTGCACTAGACTTTACTTAGAAAATGTCTGTGAACATATTGCATAACATTAAGGAAATGCCTGTACTCTAGTGTACAAAACAGGCACTATGCCTGTGTTGATACATGTGCACCCAAAGAGAGAGAAACAGATTTACACAAGTGAGAGCAATGGCCTTTTCAAGGTTACAGAACACATCATGATCATGTTATGATTTTCCATATTTACCGAGTGGTTTTTCAAACAGTTCAGTTCAGTTGTGTCTGACTCTTTGTGACCCCATGGACTGTAGCACTCCAGGCCTCCATGTCCATCACCACCTCCTGGAGCTTGCTCAAACTCCTGTCCATTGAGTCAGGGAGGCCATCCAACCATCTCATCCTCTGTTGTCCCCTTCTCCTCCTGCCTTCAAGCTTTCCCAGCATCAGGGTTTTTTCCAAGGAGTCAGATCTTTGAATCAGGTGGCCAAAGTATTGGAGTTTCAGCCTCAGCATTAGTCCTTCCAAAGAACACCCAGGGCTGATCTCCTTCAGAATGGACTGGTTGGATCTCCTTGCAGTCCAAGGGACTCTCAAGAGTCTTCTCCAACATCACAGTTCAAAAGCAGCAATTCTTCAGCACTCAGCTTTCTTTATAGTGCAACTCTCACATCCATACATGACTACTGGAAAAACCATAGCTTTGACTAGACAGACCTTTGCTGGCAAAGTAATAACTCTGCTTTTTAATTTGCTGTCTAGGTTGGTCATAGCCTTTCTTCCAAGGAGCAAGCATCTTTTAATTTCATGGCTGCAGTCACCATCTGCAGTGATTTTGGAGCCCTAAAAAATAAAGTCTGTCACTATTTCCACTGTTTTCCCATCTATTTGCCATGAAATGATGGGACTGGATGCCATGATCTTAGTTTTTTGAATGTTGAGTTTAAAGCCAGCTTTTTCATTCTCCTCTTTCACTTTCATCAAGAGTCTCTTTAATTCCTCTGTTTTCTGCTATAAGGGTGGTGTCATCTGCATATCTGAGGCTGCTGATATTTCTTCTGGCAATCTTGATTCCAGCTTGTGCTTCACCCACCCCACCATTTCGCACTTATATGCAGATGTACTCTGCATATAAGTTAAATAAACATGGTGACAATATACAGCCTTGACGTACTCCTTTCCCAATTTGGAACCAGTCCATTGCTCCATATCTGGTTCTAACTGTTGCTTCTTGACTTGCATACAGATTTCTCAGGAGGCAGGTAAAGTGGTCTGGTATTCCCATCTCTTTAAGAATGTTCCAGTTTATTGTGATCCAGATAGTCAAGGACTTTNCTTTACTTTTCCTGGTGGAAGGCTTCTCATCCATTTGGCTCCTCTGGGAAATGGTACCACACTTTGTGGTGGAGATTCCCTCTGCCCTGAATCTCTTTTACCACGACAGGCTTTTATCTATGGGGAAGAACAACAATCCAAAACAAGACACACAAACAATTTTTTCATGTTAATGCTGCCTTTTCCCAGCATCAGTGAAAATTCTGATCCAACACAGCTGTATGATTTACATTTTGCAGTACACTTCCTTACTGTCATGCTTACAGAGGACTTGATTTTTATAAGAAAATCTGACTGTGAGTTCCAGCTAAATGATTTAGAGCTAGTCATTTAAATTCTCTAACTAGCCATTTCCTGTCCAATAAAAATAAGTCTCATTTCTGAGTGGTGCTGCAAGAATTGAATGAGAAAATTGCAAACCACAGAGAACCATGCAAAGGTAACAAGTATTATGGCTTGAGGCAGGTCAGAAGACATGAAAGATAATTTAAGCTCAAGAGCTGGAGTAGGAAAGTTCCAACTACCATGTTTCTGTTCTTCCTGTAAAAACAGAATAACATTCACTCAACAGTATCTTCTTTGAACATGAAGAAAGACATTGTGTAACATATATATTACTGTAATATGTAACACCTTAAAATGCTTATTCTTATCTTTGCTAACATAGTTGGGATACTTTGCTGGGCTGAAAAGTTCTTCAAATCATCTGTAAAATCATACTGAATGTGGGCTTTCTACTACAATTACAAATAAATTCAGCTATTTGACAGGCAAAGAGAATTCATGACTTCAAATTGGACACATTTAATTTGACACTGATACACTGATCTTCAGGGGATTCATACATTTTTTTCTTTTCCAAACAATCCTTATTCTAAGAAATTATCAGTTTTGCAGCCTTTCCTAAACGGAAGCATCCATGACCTCACAAACACATGTATCATACTTACATTGCATCATTCAAAGCTTTGCATTCTTTCTGAACATAAATTTAACAAGACTTATCTGCATCCTTAAGAATATTCATAATCTATGCCCACAGGATGAAAAATGCTAATAAAAGAGACAGATGAATAATTTTCTCCAAAAACGCTATTTGTAGTATTAGTTATTACAGCATAATATTGGAGACAAATTAACCTAAGCATAAGAGTTTAATGAATCAACTTTAATAGATTCTTGCACTAGACTTTACTTAGAAAATGTCTGTGAACATATTGCATAACATTAAGGAAATGCCTGTACTCTAGTGTACAAAACAGGCACTATGCCTGTGTTGATACATGTGCACCCAAAGAGAGAGAAACAGATTTACACAAGTGAGAGCAATGGCCTTTTCAAGGTTACAGAACACATCATGATCATGTTATGATTTTCCATATTTACCGAGTGGTTTTTCAAACAGTTCAGTTCAGTTGTGTCTGACTCTTTGTGACCCCATGGACTGTAGCACTCCAGGCCTCCATGTCCATCACCACCTCCTGGAGCTTGCTCAAACTCCTGTCCATTGAGTCAGGGAGGCCATCCAACCATCTCATCCTCTGTTGTCCCCTTCTCCTCCTGCCTTCAAGCTTTCCCAGCATCAGGGTTTTTTCCAAGGAGTCAGATCTTTGAATCAGGTGGCCAAAGTATTGGAGTTTCAGCCTCAGCATTAGTCCTTCCAAAGAACACCCAGGGCTGATCTCCTTCAGAATGGACTGGTTGGATCTCCTTGCAGTCCAAGGGACTCTCAAGAGTCTTCTCCAACATCACAGTTCAAAAGCAGCAATTCTTCAGCACTCAGCTTTCTTTATAGTGCAACTCTCACATCCATACATGACTACTGGAAAAACCATAGCTTTGACTAGACAGACCTTTGCTGGCAAAGTAATAACTCTGCTTTTTAATTTGCTGTCTAGGTTGGTCATAGCCTTTCTTCCAAGGAGCAAGCATCTTTTAATTTCATGGCTGCAGTCACCATCTGCAGTGATTTTGGAGCCCTAAAAAATAAAGTCTGTCACTATTTCCACTGTTTTCCCATCTATTTGCCATGAAATGATGGGACTGGATGCCATGATCTTAGTTTTTTGAATGTTGAGTTTAAAGCCAGCTTTTTCATTCTCCTCTTTCACTTTCATCAAGAGTCTCTTTAATTCCTCTGTTTTCTGCTATAAGGGTGGTGTCATCTGCATATCTGAGGCTGCTGATATTTCTTCTGGCAATCTTGATTCCAGCTTGTGCTTCACCCACCCCACCATTTCGCACTTATATGCAGATGTACTCTGCATATAAGTTAAATAAACATGGTGACAATATACAGCCTTGACGTACTCCTTTCCCAATTTGGAACCAGTCCATTGCTCCATATCTGGTTCTAACTGTTGCTTCTTGACTTGCATACAGATTTCTCAGGAGGCAGGTAAAGTGGTCTGGTATTCCCATCTCTTTAAGAATGTTCCAGTTTATTGTGATCCAGATAGTCAAGGACTTTGGCATAGTCAATAAAGCAGAAGTAGATGTTTTAATGGAACTCTCTTGCTTTTTCAATGATCTAATGTATGTTGGCAATTTGATCTCTGATTCCTCTGCCTTTTCTAAAACCAACTTGAACATCTGGAAGTTCATAGTTCACGTGTTGTTGAGGCCTAGCTTGGAGAATTTTGAGCATTACTCTACTAGCATGTGAGATAAATACAATTGTGTGGTAGTTTGACGATTCTTTGGCATTGCCTAACTCTGGGATTGGAATGAAAACTGACCTTTTCCAGGCCTGTGGCCACTGCTAAGTTTTCCAAATTTGCTGGCATATTGAGTGCAGCACTTTCACAGCATCATCTTTTAGGACTTGAAATAGCTTAACTGGACTTCCATCACCTCCACTAGCTTTGTTCGTAGTGATGCTTCCTAAGGCCACTTGACTTTGCATTCCAGGGTGTCTGGGTCTAGGTGAGTGATCACACAGTCATGGTTATCTGGATCATGAAGATCTTTTTTGTATAGTTCTGTGTATTCTTGTCACCTCTTCTTAATATCTTCTTCTTCTGTTAAGCCTGTACTGTTTCTGTCCTTTATTGTGCCCATCTTTGCATGAAATAGTCCCTTGGTATCTCTAATTTTCTTATAGAGTCTCTAGGCTTTCCCATTCTATTGTTTTCCTCTATTTCTTTGAATTGATCACTGAGGAAGGCTTTCTTATCTCTCCTTGCTATTCTTTGGAACTCTACATTCATACTGGTATATTTTTCCTTTTCTCCTTTGCCTTTTGCTTCTTTCCTTTTCACAGCTATTTGTAAGGCCTCCTCAGACAACGATTTTGCCTTTTTGAATTTCTTTTTCTTGGAGATGGTCTTGATCATTGCCTCCTGTACAATGTCATGAACTTCTGTCCATAGTTTTTCAGGCACTCTGTCTATCACATTTGATTCCTTGAATCTATTTATCTTTTCCACTGTATAATCATAAGGGATTTAATTATAAACAATTAGTAGTTACTTATTTTACACTCAGAAAAAGCTAAGATGTCTTTGAAAGAACAATGATGAGGCTTCATGCAGCATAGTCAAGATACTTTTCTGCTTGCCAAATGTCTCTAAAGTTCTGAGAACGAGATCACTCCATTTAAGTTTTAAAATTTTCTTTTTCTATTATAAGAGACAAAGTAGATGGCCAGTTGTTAACAAGAGAACATCGGCACCAGGAAATATGTTGGCTTTTGCTGTGTTTTGGAAGGCTTTCCAGTTCTGCTAACATCTGGATGACATCAGGAATTCAGTTCAGGACTCAACACTCAGATCCCAGCTAAAGAAACTGGAGTGCCCACCTGATTGACCTGGAGTTTGGACTATTTTCTATTTGATCTCTCCTGTTATATAAGAGTCCAAGACTTGGCTGAAGGCAACTTTTTAACTGTATGTGCAGCTACAAATACTTATACTCAAAGTTTTCTCATCAACCACTCCAACCAGTCTTACAAACACAGAACTCTAGAGCTGAAAGAGATTCAAAGAGTCTCTAACCCAAATGTTTGTTTTATTTAATTTTAATAAGAAGACTGATGTATAGAAAGTTTGAACAATTGCTTCAAGTCACAGAGTTTACTGAGTCAGTACCAGGTCTCCTGATGCCCAGACTGCTGCATTTTTTATACCTGTTAATACCACTTCCTGGAGAAGGAAATGGCAACCCACTCCAGTGTTCTTGCTTGGAGAATCTCAAGGATGGCGGAGCCTGGTGGGCTGCCATCTATGGGGTCTCGCAGAGTTGGACACCACTGAAGTGACTTAGCAGCAGCAGCAGCAATACCAGTTCCTCTTTATGTTCACATTTTCAGCACAAGTTTAAAATGCAATAGGATAGTTTTGTTATAAGGTATTCCAGACAGAAACTCATATAATTTTAAGTTGTTTTTAAAATTGAACTGTAGTTGATTTACAATATCATAACAGTTTCAGGTGTGTACCATAGGGACTCAGTACTTTGGTAGGTCATCCTCCATTCTAGGTTATTACAAGATAATGGCTGTAATTCCCTGTGCTCTATGGTATATCCCTCTTGCTTGTCTATGACTTTAAGTTTTAATCATTTATTCCAGAAGGAAGTTTGCTGATGGAAATACTTTAAGGTTGAGCTTCAAATATTTAAAGAAATAAAGAAGACTACTCTTTCTTGCTTTTTTGGTTAGTGAAATTATAACACAAACCTGTGACTTCAGTTGTCCTTCCCTTCCATCTGCTGCCATCCCTACCTTAGCTGTCATGGTTTCAAATGCTATTCCAAATTTTGCCTCAACAGTTAACTTCTGTTGTTAATTTCCCTGCTTCCTGGTATGAGACAAATACAGAAATCAGGCAGACATCCCAAACCATTCTAAACGAGGATCCTTCTGTGACATAGTAATGGAACCTATTTTTCTAAAATAATCACAGAAACATATAAAAGTATGGGATCTGTGAATTGGCATAACTGATATCACTGAAAGACAGTGGAATGATTTTTAGCCTAATCATAAACACTGTCAAGGGTGTTCCTACTTACGAGTGACATTTCTAAGAAATAGTGACTCCTACTGTTAAAAGTTGCAAATAGACATAGAAAAATTGAATTAAAATTAAGTTAAAGGAAAATTCTATACTTTAAAAATAACTTCATAACACGAAACAGAGTTATATCTGGTATAAAATTAGTTATATAGACAGATGATTTAGGCATCAGCAAAAGATAAGATTTTTTCTTCTTTTATTGGTAGCCTAGAACTCACTATTTTGTTATCATTTTGTCTATTGCCATTAGATTTCCCTTAACATTGAGCCTGTCTTGCATCATCTCTATTAGCCGAGTCCCCTAGTTTACTCAGAGTAAATGTTACATGTGGTTGAAAGAGCAGGAACCTGCAGTTCAAAGGGTATCCAAGGACTAAGTTTTTCTCTATCATTCAGTCTTGAGTAAACAAACAGAGCAGATTTTAAAAGATCCCAGAATTTTCACTGTTTCATAGGAAAATGGGGATGTTACTTCATTGAACGGTTGAGAATGAAAACAAAAGAACGCGACACACCTTCTCAATGTAAAATGTTATATACTGCAAACTGTTATTGATATTAACAACAGGAATAATAGCAGTCACAAGACTGGCACTTGTGCCCTCTCAGATTAGTAAATACAGGTTTATAGTAAATGAAATATCCTTCTATAAAAATGCTTTTGATCGATTGCTAAATTGGTCTTAAATGCTTCCCTTTAGAGCTGGGTTCTTCTGGACTAGAATCTAGAAGGTGGAGAAGGAAGGGATGTATCTGCTACAAGCTTCAGAGAACATGCAAAGAAGCAATTTCTCCCATGTTAGTAAAACTGCGACCTCTTTTTATCACTTGTTTACCTTTCTGAAAGATTGGCAGTTTGGGAATAAAATTATTTATTTCAGTAGATCCTTTACATCATGCTGTTAATTCATATGTGTGTAATCATGAAGAAAAAATGTGCACCAAGCACTCATAGGGGGTAATCTTAGAAGGCAGGATTATATCAAAACTAAGGTGCAACTGGGGCCCTGCCCACAGGGAACTCAGCTCCACTTGTAAAGGATGACACAGGAGTGCCTGAGCACCTTTCCTCCAAGCAATGACCACAGGCTATGCCTGTATGAGTCCATCTATGTTATGGAATTGGGAATTTCCCTGGGCAGGTTGGGAGAGGGCACCTTCCATGGGTCTTTGCCCCTGGCTTCCCATCATAGCACTGATAGGTACCAACCACAATCTCTGTGGACATCTTTTCTCAGTTGCACAATGAGGGCCACAAACCAGGTGATCTCCACAAGTATACAAGTTTTCTTGCCTCAACCTTATTCATAACTTTGTTCATATTCTCCTGTTTCTGAGAGATAATTTCAACTATATACAGAAATCTGAAAAGGCTAATGAGTCACAGTTGCTGCTGCTGCTAAGTGGCTTCAGTCATGTCTACCTACTCTGTGCTGTCCCATAGATGGCAGCCCACCAGGGCCCCCCGTCCCTGGGATTCTCCGGGCAAGAATACTGGAGTGGGTTGCCATTTCCTTCTCCAAGGCATGAAAGTGAAGAGTGAAAGTGAAGTCTCTAAGTCGTTCCGACTTCTAGCAACCCCATGGACTGCAGCCTACCAGGCTCCTCTGTCCATGGGATTTTCCAGGCAAGAGTACTGGAGTGGGTTGCCATTGTCTTCTCCATGAGTCACAGTCCCCAACCCCAAACCTTGTTAGTTCTGATCTAGTATTTTATTCTGCAGCCAAAGCCTGTCTGACTCATCAAGGTGTTGCAGTAAATACTCACGGAATCCTTGGAGAAGTGACCATTGTCCACAGAGTCCATTGGCACTGGTGGCCTCTCAAGTCTTGGTCTAGGATCTTGATTGAATCAACTGCATTTTTTTTTAGAAAGTCTCTTCTTCGTTTTGAAACCAGGAACCATTCCCAGAGGGAGATCCTTATGCTGCTGACAGTGTTTTTCCTCTGACTTCCCCTCAAACTGTTCCCTCCCTTTAACAGATCTCTGATTAGTAATTATCTTCCAACCCAAGAAGAAGAAATGCACTTACCTTCACCATTAAATCAGTATTGTAAGCCCTAGACTATAAGGCTACCTTTAAGAAAGAAGGCATTTTCATCCCTTCTTCCTTTTCAAATAATTCCACAATTTCACAAGGATAAATATGTGTCACATGGCAGGCAGACTGAATCAGGTTTAGCCGTACATTCTCAGAGCAGAGAGCCTGAAGTTGGCTTTGCCGCTTAATTTTTAACTTCATTTTCAAGTTCTCACTGATAAAATGAATATCTCAAAAGATGACGCCATGTTTTTCTGCTTTGAACTCTTCAGACAGCCGACAAAGTCAACAAACCTTTTTTCCTGAAAGGAAGGCAGCATGGCATGGAAGAAAGAGCAGGGCTCCTGGAACTGGAGAGAGGAGGTTAACCCCTTCTTCACTTCCTAGTGTATTCTGTGGCCTTGGACAAGTCATTTAACTGTTCTGTATTGGTTTCTGCTTTAGTAAAAGCTTCCTTGGTGGTTCAGTGGCAAAGAATCCGCTTGCCAATGCATTAGACTCAGGTTCTATCTCTGGGTTGGGAAGATCTCCTGGAGAAGGAAATACCAACCCACTCCAGTAGTCTTGCCTGGGAAATTCTATGGACAGAGGAGCCTGGCAGGCTAGAGTCCAAGGGGTCGCCAAGAGTCAGATATGACTTAGTGACTAAACAACAATCTCAGTAAAGCAAGGGTTATAATGTTCAATTCATGGGGTTACTGGGCAAATAAAATTAAATACATATGCTAACCAGTAGTAGGTCCTCACACGGCAACTCACTCCAGTATTTTTGCTTGGAAAATCCCCATGGATGGACAGCCTGGAGGGCTACAGTCCATAGAGTCACACAGAGTGGACATGAATGAAGTGACTTAGCATGCAGGCATGCACGCAGTAGGCCCTCAGTAAATGAGATATTCTCCCATTAAAGAGTCCTGTTAAATCAGCTAGGGGCTTCCCAGGTGGTTCAGTGGAAAATAAATTAACTGCCAATTCAGGAGACACAGGTTCGATCCCTCAGTTGGGTAGATCCCCTGGAGAAGGAAATGGCAACCCACTCCAGTATTATTGCCTGGAGAACTCTAAACAGAGGAGACTGGCAGGCTACAGTCCTTAGAGTTGCAAAGAGTCAGACACAATTGAGCACATACGCACACAAATCAGCTAGGCTTTCCTTAAGCATTTGGTGTCCACAGCTTAATAAATGTGAACTTTGGCTACTCTGACATCTCACTACAAAGTTACCCTGCATCCGTCCTTCCTGCTTCTTATCTGTGCTCTTTCTACTCCAGTCTCTGCTTGACTCCTGGTACCTGTACTTGGATTTTTATTTATTTATTGGCCACAAGGCATGTGAGATCTTATTTCCCCAACCAGGGGCCAGACCTGTGCCCCTTACATTGGAAGCATGGAGTCTTAACAACTGGACCACGAGGGAAGTCCCTGCACTTGTGTTTTATTTGAGGTTCTTAAATTTTGGACTGTAGTTGCTACTGGGTATTTCCAGTTAGACTTTCAGCCCTTATGAAATGAAGTGAAGCCCTGCTGTTTCTGCCTTTATTAGCTTCGGACTGCCTTATTTAAGTTTACTTGTCCCAGTTAATCTCTCCATACTCCCCCAAGGAGCCAACTGGAGCTAGCACCTTAGCTTAGCTACTTGGTTCCTCTGTATTAGTGTTCTATTGTTGCTGTAGTCAGTTACCACAAACTTAATGACTTATTAATTACACAACACAGATTTATTCTTACAATTCTAGAGGTCAGAAGTGCAAAATGGGTTTCACTGAGCCAAAACTCAAGATGTCATCAGGGCCACATTCTTCTTGGAGGCTTTAGGGGAGAATTTTTTTTTTTAACCTTTTCTGGCTTTTCATGTCATCTGGCTTCCTTGGCTCATGGCTGCTTCCTCCATCTTTAAGGGCAGCAGCATAACATCTTCAAATCTTTTTACCTCTGACCTCCTACCTCCCTCTTTATAAGGAAACTTGTATCGATAATTATATTGGGCTCACTTGAAAAATACCAGATTATCTTCAGGTCTCAAAATCCTTAATCACATATGCAGAGTCCCCTTTACCACACAAGTTAGCATAGTCACAGTTTCCAGGGATTAGGATGTGAAAATCTTCAGATGCCATTACTCAGCCTACCACAGTCTACTTTTCAAAAGTAGATAAGTAGCATAAAGAATTAAAACAACAGTACCTTCTTTCCTGCAATTGAAAAGCATGACCTGGTAGCAGCCCTTGTGGAAAAAGTATTTGAGACTGGATCCACCAAAAAAAGGACTAAATATGGTAAGGAAGGAGTGTTCAACAATGTCCAATGCCACAGTAAGATTCAAAATATATTTTTCAAGCTTCATATTTTGTTTAAATTTAATCCTATAATTGGATTTTGCAAGCTCCCTGAAGGAATCTTGTGTATTTTGAGAACTGGTATATCCACAGCTCTTGGCACAGTATCTGGTCTATAGTATATATTTAATAAACATTAATTGAAAAGCAGAGACATTACTTTGCCAACAAAGGTCTGTCTAGTCAAGGCTATGGTTTTTCCATTGGTCATGTATGGATGTGACAGTTGGACTGTGAAGAAAGCTGAGCGCCTAAGATTTTATGCTTTTGAGCTGTGGTGTTGGAGAAGACTCTTGAGAGTCCCTTGGACTGCAAGGAGATCCAACCAGTCCATTCTGAAGGAGATCAGGCCTGGGTGTTCTTTGGAAGGAATGATGCTAAAGCTGAAACTCCAGTACTTTGGCCTCCAGTACTCTTCACCTCATGTGAAGAGTTGACTCACTGGAAAAGACTCTGATGCTGGGAGGGATTGAGGGGAGGAGGAAAAGGGGACAACTGAGGATGAGATGGCTGGATGGCATCACCGACTTGATGGACGTGAGTTTGAGTGAACTCCAGGAGTTGGTGATGGACATGGAGGCCTGGTGTGCTGCAATTCATGGGGTTGCAAAGAGTTGGACACAAATGAGCGACTGAACTGAATTGAACTGAATTCACTGAACAGATGAATTCTTGAGTCACATTTGCTATTAAAAATCAAGACTTCTGCAGCTTGTTCAAACTCCTTAGCCCCCATCTTGATTTTTACATAACAAAGTGTAAATCAGCTCAGTGAGCACCATAATAAGTACCTACAACTTATTTATAAATATCAAGAGTAGTGTAGCAGAAAATATCAGAATCTTAAAAAGTTAAGTCTCTTTGGCCTGCATAACCGACTGTTTCTAGTCAGAGAAATTCAATTCCACACTGTTTTTTGAGAATTTATATGTTCCAGACAAGATGCTAGCTTCCAAGACTATCAGTTTATTTAAGACTTGACCCATGACTCCACAGAGTTTGGCATCTAGAATCAGACTACACACAAAGACAGATAACCAGGATGAAAAGTAATAAAAACCAATACATGCGTGCACAAAGGGCTTCCCTGGTGACTTAGGGAATGCAGGAGACACAAGTTTGATCCCTGACCAGAGAAGATCCTATAGACCGTGGAACAAATAAGCCTGAGCACCACAACTACTGAGCCTATGCTGTAGGGCTGGGAAACCACAACCACTGAAGCCCATATGCTGAAACTACTGGAGCCCTCTTGCTCTAGAGCCCATGCTCCGCAACAAGGGAAGCCACCACAGTAAGCCTGCGCACCACAGCTAGAGAGTAGCCCCCACTGTCTACAACCAGAGAAAAACCCAAGTGGCACCAAAGACCCAGCACAGCCCAAAATAAAAATAAATAAATAAAATTATTATTATTATTTTTTAAGTGTGCACAAAGCACTAGGAGACAACAAATAAGGACCCCTGTCAACACAAGAGTGTCAGAGGAAGGCCTCCTGGAGGAGGCAGCCTGTGGTTCGTCTTCATGAGTGGTGTGAAAGAGCCAGTAATAATATAGAGGAAGGATCTTCCAGAAAGAACAAGGCCATAGAGACGTGGTGAGGTGAATTAGAATTGTTCAACATCACTGGGGATTAAAGTACACAGGCATGAAGGAAATTTGGTCAACTAACTGGAAACATGACAAACATTAAAAAAAAATCAATTGCTTCTGACCCCATGGACTGCAGCCTACTAGGCTCCTCTGTCCATGGGATTTTCCAGGCAAAAGTACTGGAGTGGGGTGCCATTGCCTTCTCCATAGCAGCAGCAGCAGCAGAAATAACTAGCTAAGACTAGAAATTGAAAGAGACTTTTAATATTCCATAGTAATAAAAACTGTAAATTTTTAAGGAATTATTTGAACAAGGACAGTATGATTCAAAGGCAGAAAACAATAAAATTGTACTAAAAGACATAAAACAAGATCTGGCTAAATGGCACTATATACTATATGATTGGGTGGGAGAACTTAATAACATAAATATATTAATCCTCTGTGAATTAATAGACAGATTTCAGTAAAAATCCAACTAGAAGAAGAAAAGATGGAAGGATGAACTGGAAATAGCCTAAATGCATATCAGTGGGACTAACAGAATACACTGTGATGCAGCCTTATCATACAAAATTGAATGAATTAATCATACAGCTTAAAAGAATGAATTGCATCTGTATCATTTGACCTGGAAGCTTTTGAACAATGTCATGCAATTTTAAATAAGTAAAGCAAATGTACAACACATAGAAAGAGATTCACTTTTTTCTAAATTTTTTGTTTATCCAATTTCTAATTTATTTACCCAAGAAAACTCTGAGTATTTTTGTATGAGATTCTACGAGCCAGACCAGACTGTTAACTTTGGTTATCTGGTTTGGGTAACTAGTGAGATGCTAAAAGAAACCTGTAACACTAAACAAAAAGGTGACTACAAAAAAAAAGCAACAGGTATAGTTGATGCATATAGAATTGTGTGTGTGTGAATACACATATGCACAAATTTGTCTGTATGTACATGTACACACATGTGTTCAATACGTATGGTTTGTCTTTCTGTTCTGTGTTCTGGACAAATCTCTCAAAATTTTCTTCCACTGTCCTAAAATAGCACTTCTTAAATTTAACATGCATATGAATTACACAGGGAACTTATTAAACTGTGAGTTTAATACTTCAGTGAGTCTGGGGTGGGCCTGAGGTTTAGCATTTACATCAGGCTTCCAGATGATACCAGTTTCCATGCTGGCCCATTGCTACTTTGTCAGTTGCTAAGTCATGTCTGAGTCTTTGTGAGCTCATGGATTGTTGCCCACTAGGCTTCTTTATGTAGAAAGAAATGCTCTTATACTCTCACTGTATTTCATCTATAATCCATTGCAAGAATAATAGTCAAAAATTTATCTAGCAATAAAGTTTCTTTTTTCAATGCCCATAGTTTCCCTAGGATTTCTAAATTTTAAAAATAGTCAATCTTTCTTATTTAATTTCTACATATTTCAGTTTCATAATTTCTTGGTGATTTTAATTAAAAGTTAATCTTTCATTTATTTCCTTAAGCAGTCCAAACATAGTTATCGTTGTCTGACTTTGAAATTATTTTCTCTTAAAGTAAATTCATGTTTCATTTGTTGAGTCTGACTTCTCTTTTAGGTCTATAATCTTAAATTTTGAAATTTTGGTGTGCAAACCAAAAGATAGTGTTTTTATTTATGTCTCCTTCTCAGTCTCTCTCTTCCCTCCTGTATCTCCCTCAGGGCTAAGCTTAAGCTGTCTAGAATTTTTTGTGTTGCCTTCATCTGCATTTTAAGGTTCATGTTCCAGAACCACTCCAGGTCTTGCCCTAGCATTCCAAGTTTCCTGCCCTATGACAGTATTCTGATTACTTCAAGTCTGGTCTCTGATCCTTTTGCCAGCTTGACTGAGGTCCCAGTCATCAGCCTTAGTCTGTGTTTGCCCCCGTACCCCCTCAGGACTCTATCTTTCTAAGGCCCATAGCCCTGAATGTCATCAGTCAAAGATTGATCCACCGCCTATTTCATCACGTGTTAGAGTCTAAGATGACCTTGGTGATCCCTGTCTCCTCGTGTTCCTGACTGTGTTTGTGCTCTTGAGTGTGAGTGTGAGAGACCTGGGATTTGCTTCCAACCAACAGAATATGGCACAGGTGATGGGATGTCATTTCCATGAGTGTATTATGTTATATTCTGTATTATCCTCCATCTTGTAACATGTTTGCTCTCTTTCTCTTTTGTTGGCTTAGAGGAAGCAGGTGGTTATATTAGGAACCCCCTACAAAGGCAGAAACTAGGAGACTATTGGAGCTGAGGCAGCCTCCACAAAGAAATTTAAACCTTCAATTCTTCATCTACAAGAATTTTTGTTGGATTTTCGCCAACAGCTCAAGGGAGCTTGGAAGTAGATATCTCCCCCATTACACTTCTGATGAGTTTAGGTTCATCCAGCACATGAACTGTAGCCAGGTGAGACCCTGAAGCAGAGAACCTAACTAAGCCATGCCTGAACTCACTTACAGACACTGGATAAGAATAAATATGCATTGTTTCAAGCCACTAAGTTGCTAGCAATTCATTTTGCAGCAGTAACTAATCAATACCCATGAGCCATAGAGTGTAATATCAGCTCCAGACGTCCAGCAGTGAGCCTGTCTCTGGTCCCACGTCCTTATGGAGACCACTCTTTATCTCTGTCCTTTATCTCTCGTACCGTTTTAGGCATCTCTGTGACCCTGAAAGGTGTTAGAATGTAGAGGAGTTTTCCTAGGGGTGGAGACTTACAGGAAGGGAAGCTGAGATTGAGTTTGACTGTGGCTAAGAGTTAGCGAAGGGTTTTAGTTCATCTCTGGAAGGAATCAGGTTCTGTCTGCAGTTAAGAGGTCCTTGGGATCTGGACTTAGGCTGTCTGGGCCCCTTCAAGGGGAGGGGATCGGGTGAAAAAGAGGAAGAGCCTAGCTCAGAAAAAACAAACAAACAGGTTCATTCTTCACCTGCCCCCAGCACTCTGGATCAATGGAGGTATTGAATTTTTCCAGCCATATAATCACTGCATAAAGGAAATGTGCACAGGAGAGAGGAGGAAGCAGATATGAGTTCTGCTAGATGCCCGGATTTCTTTGAAACCAACCCTCTGATGAAGCCCATGCTCTCAGTCCTGGAACTTCACTGTATTTACATAAAAAGGAATATTTTTAATGACCCTGATCTTTCTATAAGAGTCATTCTGTAACCCTGAACTCCCTCCTCTTGGTAAACTTTCACTTCTTCTTTAGAACATAGCTCAAAGGTTATCACCTCTGCAGAAGTATCCAGGTTCTGCCAGGAATACTTTTTTTTTTTTTTTTAAACTTGTATAACATTTAGAACATAATTAATTAAAAAAATATTTTGACTTTCTGGAAATTTTTAAAGGAAATAAATTTTTTTTAGTTGATATATTCCTAGGATCCAGGCTAGTGTCTGCCATAAAAAAGAAAATGATAGCGAAGTTGCTCAGTCGTGTCTGACACTTTGCGATCCCATGGACTGTAGCCTACCATGCTCCTCCATCCATGGGATTTTCCAGGCNGAAATTTTTAAAGGAAATAAATTTTTTTTAGTTGATATATTCCTAGGATCCAGGCTAGTGTCTGCCATAAAAAAGAAAATGATAGCGAAGTTGCTCAGTCGTGTCTGACACTTTGCGATCCCATGGACTGTAGCCTACCATGCTCCTCCATCCATGGGATTTTCCAGGCAAGAGTACTAAAAAAGCTGTTCAATAAGTGCTCATTATATTAACAAATGCTTATATTTTAAATGACAGGATTTAATTGTCATTGTTAGTATGAATCATTTAAAATCATTTATAAGACCCAGATTAAATTTACATTTTTTAAAATGTAATGTCAAAGAAGTAGTTGTGCTTTCATAAAGGCAAAGCCATGGGGACATAAATGTGGGAGTGCCATCTACTGGTAAACATATAAACAGGTAAGGCACTAAGAAGACTGGTAAAATATTAATGAGTGTGTGTGCTAAGTCACTTCAGTTGTGTCCGACTCTTTGTGATCCCATGGACCACAGACCACCAGCCTCCTCTGTCCATGGGATTCTCCAGGCAAGAATACTGGAGTGGGTTGGGATGTCCTTTTCCAGGAGATCTTCCTGACTCAGGAATTGAACCAATGTCTATTTTAAATAATGTCTTCCTTATGTAGCTTATATAAAATGTGAAAGAAAGATAGAAGCAAAATTGACAGATGTTGTGTGATATTTTCCTGGAAACTATTCTTATCCTATTAATATTTTTAAATGTAAAAGAAAACAGTAATAACAATAAATATATGAAATGACAAATTATCAAAAGTTTTTTCCACCTCTGTCCTTCCCCCCAGATTAGAAATAAAACTAGGATGCCAACTATTTCAGTTTATATTCACTATTGGGAGGTCCTAGCCAGTACAGTAGGGGAAAAAGAATAAAGGTTAATGTTAAATGTTAATTGTTTAAATACTCCAATTAAAAGGCAAAGATTATTAGAATGGATTTTAAAAATGCCAGAACTGAACATATATTAGCTAAAAGAAAAACACTTGAAATACAAAAACACAAATAAGTCTTAAATAAATGTATAGAAAAACAGGTATTATGCAAGCAGTAAGGGCATCGCTGGTGGCTCAGATGGTAAAGAATCTGCCTGCAGTGCAGAGACCAGGGTTCAATCCTTGGGTCGGAAAGATTCCCTGGAGAAGGGAATGGCTGCCCACTCCAGTATTCTTGCCTGGAGAATTCCATGGACAGAGGAGCCTGATGGGCTACAGTCCACAGGTTCTCAAAGAGTAGGACACGACTGACGACTGAATGACTAACACTTCACACTTATGCNCCCTGGAGAAGGGAATGGCTGCCCACTCCAGTATTCTTGCCTGGAGAATTCCATGGACAGAGGAGCCTGATGGGCTACAGTCCACAGGTTCTCAAAGAGTAGGACACGACTGACGACTGAATGACTAACACTTCACACTTATGCAAACAGTAAGCATAAAAAGAGTAGAGTGCCTATATTAATAAAAAATAGAGTTTAAGACAGAGAGCATTTCCAGAGATAAAGAGTACCATTTTGTATTGATAAAAGGGCCCATTTTTTCATCAAGAAAACATAATCATAAATGTGTATGAGCTTAATGATAAGCCTTCAAAATACATGATGCAAAAATGGAAAGAATTAAAGGGAAAAAATAAGCAATTCTATAATCACAGTTGGAGATTTTAATACCTTTCTTTCAGTAGTGATATAATAACTAGATAAAACATCTAAAAAGTCACAGAAGACTAAAAAGCCCTATCTATCACCTTGAACAAATCGGTATTTAAAGAACATTATACTGAATTATACTGAATACCTGCATCTACATTCTTTTCAAGTACATATGGTTATAGTCACAATGATAGACATATTCTGGGCCACTATACAAGTCAATAAAGTTAGAGGAATTTAAATCAGATAGCATATGTTGTATTGGGAATTCCCTGGCAGTCTAGCAGTTAGGATTCCAGTGCTTTCACTGCCAGGGCCTGGGTTCCAACCCCGGTCAGGGAACTAAGATCACATAAGCCCCCAATTTGTGGAAATTAAGCAACATACTTCTAAATTAATCTACCATGTAAAAATCACAATAAAAATTATAATATATTTGAACTACAGAATAATGAAAATAATGCATATATATCTTTGTGAGAGGCAACAAAACAGTGCCTACAGAGAAATGTATAGCTTAAACTGTTTACATTAGAAAATAAAGATAGTCTAAAATCAAAGCCCAGATCCTGCAAAGGTGATATGTCTAAAAGAAGACACCTCCACTACCACCAATAAAAGAGATCCCAAAGGGTGATAAAGGTGAACTAGAAGTAAACCCATCTCACCTCCTGGAAACTGAAAGAGCTCTGAGAACTCTGGTGCTGAGGAGGGCGCAAAGAAAAGAAAAAGAAAGAGAGAAATAGACCCTGGTAAGTTGTAACCAGAAGCCAATTTTTATACATATTTGGGGTGAAATTTCACATTACTTGGATTATCAAAACAAAATTATTAATTTGTTCCTTTTTATTGCTATAAAAGAAAAATATTTTTTTCTACCATCTCCCCTCCCTTTCAGTACAAGCTGAGTGCCAAAGATACGGGCCATTTCACCAGTTTCCTTCTCGGATCTTATAGGGCCCCGCCCTCTGAAGTAGTTTCACTTTTGTTTGTAGTTAACTTCCTTACCCAGACCTCAGGAACCAGCAGCTACAGAGGGAACTAGCAGCGAATATGTGACTGTCTGCTGTGTCGAGAAGGGAGTGGAAAAAGTCAGACCCATGTTTTCTCATGGTGTGTGAGAGGCTGTGTGTGTGTGTATGCGTGTGTGTGTGCATGTGTGTGTGTGTGTATGTTGGTGGGCGGCGGTATGGGAGAGTCAGGGGGATGTTGTTTCCTGATAACAGTCGCTGCAACAGTCGCTGAACCCGGTCTGCTTTCTTTTCCGCCAGACTCCATGTTAAATCTCTGAAGACACAGAAGGTGAGGTGAGTGAAGTTCCAGGACAGGCACCCTGGGGGGTCAGAGGAGGGGAGGTCCTTCTCCCCTAGGAGCACAGCACCAGTTGCAGAGAGGAGCCTAGTGTATCGCTTGGGGGAGATAACCTGCCAAAGAACAGAAATCTCCAGAAGAAATTCTCTTTGGATCCAAGAGACTAGTCCTGGTTATTAGACAGACATAGCCTATCCAGTAACTTTAGCTGAATCCTTGCTTTTGACTCTGGCCCTGTCAGTTCAAAGGAAAGGCCACTCTCAACTTATTTCATCCTCTGCTGCCCTCCCTGACAAACTCCCAGGAATGGGGAAGCAGGGAACTGAGCCAGGTTCCCAAAGCAGTCTAAGCTGTGGGTGAGAGGGTCGATTCTTTTGTCTATTGGTTGTCAGGTCCGTAGGGGTTAAGCCCTCAGGGTTGAGAGGCCCTGCCTTCCCATCTGCTTCTCACCTTCCGCTATCCTGGATTCTGCAAACTCCCTGTGTTCGTCACTCTGAACTTCTCCTGAGAGACAGGTCCTGCTTGGAGAGCTGGGAAGAGAAGGGGAGCAGAACTCCCTAGCTGTCAAGGAGTTCTGCTCCCCTTCTCTTCCCAGCTCTCTTTCCAATTCTCTTTTCCTCAAGTCAGGGAGCGGGGAAAAGAACTTGATTTCTTTACTTGTTCTTCTGGTTGTCTTTTTTGCTTTCATTATCATCCAGTTAGGTTTCCACTAGGGACTTTATTATGGTGTCTTTTGTTCTTTGTGGGGTAGGAGTGAGGGTTTAATTAGAGTCAAATTTGATTGTCTCAATCAAATCCTTAATAGACCACCCCTTTACCTAAGTGTTACTACCACTTACAAAGAAACAATTCTGGTACTAATTATTCTTGATGTTCATTAGAGGGGGAAAGACTTTAACAGTCCCTCACTGAGTTCTCTCTCTTGCTTCAGCTTTGGTTGAGGAAGTCAGCTTGGTTTCTCTTCCTCTCTCAGTGAAAACTTTTCACAATAATGGGATGTTCTCTATCTGGGGGAAAGACTTTAACAGTCCCCCACTGAGTTCTCTCTCTTGCTTCAGCTTTGGTTGAGGAAGTCAGCTTGGTTTCTTTCCTTCTCTCAGTGAAAACTTTTCACAATAATGGGATGTTCTCTATCTGGGCTTTCATATGGGCTTTCATATAGCTACCAATCACCTGCAGCTATTAAGCAATTTAAATATGGCTAAGAGGTGTGAGAAACAGAATTTTAAATTCTATTTAATTGTAATTAAAGTGGCCACATGTAATAGTCACGATCATATTCCACAACACAGCTACATTCAATGCATCATCTAAATTCCAACCTATTTTTTCTCTCTCTAGAGAAGGCTCCAGGACCTGTTGAAACCAGTAGCAACCAGTGCATTGCACAGAGACTCCGGAGAGGTAAAGTTCCATCACTGTGGGAAAATTCTGATTACTTCATCTCTTGGTCTAGATTCAATATTGGAGCATTACAGGAGAAGCCATGGCCTCAAAGAAGATGAGGGAGGAAGCCACCTGCTCCATCTGCCTGCACCTGATGACTAACGCAGTGAGCATCAGCTGTGGACACAGCTACTGCCACACGTGCATAGTGAGCTTCTCTGAGAATCTCTACCAGATGCAACCATGGCTGAAGACATTCTCCTGTCCTCAGTGTCGAGCACCATTTAACATGGCGAGCCTCCGACCCAACAAGCAGCTGGGAAATCTCATCGAAGTCATCAAGGAGATGGACCAGGAAATGTTATGTGAGGAACATGAAGAGAAGCTCCACCTGTTCTGTGAAGACGAGGGCCAGCTCATTTGCTGGCTCTGTGATCGTGGAGCCCAGCACAAAGGGCATGCCACAGCTCTGGTGGAAGAAGTGTGCCAAGGCTACAAGGTGAGTGGTGGCCCACAGGGCTTCAGTGAGTACTTGGCCTCATATTGCCCCTTGAGACCTGAGATTATTTGGCCTGAAACCCAAGATTAGGATCCTGAAATCCTATATCCTGTCATTCATCTGAAAATTAGAATGATGGGTCCTCACTAAATCAAGTCCCAAAGGTCACTTTTGTCCCTATCCTTTCTGGCTCTGATGAACTCCTCCCTGCTTTAGAATGCCATGTGCACACCTGCATGTTTTATTGCTTCATACCGTGTGTGTAATTTGAGAAACAGCAATGTGCAAGACCACGGGAAAGAGTCTGAAAACACAGGGGTCAAAGACACACCACCTTAGATGTCTTACAGTCTAATAGGAAAGACAAATCAGCAAACAGGCTGCCTGGAGTCCCCTGATTTGGATGGTGAAGCAGAGCACTAAGGGGTGTGGAGTAGTAACTAAGGAATCTTCCCAAGAATGACTCTTGAAGAATACATAAAAACCAAATATATTAATAGAAGTATGGAGGAAGGAGAGGACATTCCAGACAGAGGGGACCACATGTGCAAAGGCACAGCCATGGGAGCATACCTGACTTGCTATGACTAGGCCAGGGGTGTATGCAGGGGAGGCAAGTGATGTTACGGGAATGAAAATCAGGTCTGTATCCTAGCCCAGAGTAGTCCTGGCCATGGGGGGATTTTCATTTGCAGAGTGAAAGATCAGGCTAACAATGAAAAGAACATTCTGGTACTGATACAATGAAAGGAATACTAAGTAGTAAAATTCAGATTATTCCTGTGAGAAGTGGAAAGAGATCCGTTCTAAGCCAAATTCAGGAAAGAGTGTGAGTGGAAGGATTTGGAAGTGATTGGTCATCAAGGATAAAGCAGAGAGTGAGGTTTTGAGCAACTCCTGAGTTTCTCACTCAAAGCAGGTACTCACATTTTGAGTGAGTACAGTACTCATGTGTAAAACAGAAAGCCAGCAAGAAGTTGCTATATAGCACAGGGAGCTCAGCTCCGTGCTCTGTGATGATGACCTAGACAGGTAGAATGGAGAGGGGGGTGGAGGTGGGAGGGATGCCCAAGAAGGAGGGGAGATATATATATATATATATATATATATATACACACAAATGGCTGATTCATCATTTTGTACAGCAGAAACTGACAACATTGTAAAGCAATTATATTCCAATAAAAAGACAAAACCATTTTTAAAAAATCATGTAAAGGAAGACTGACCTTTACAATCATGGAACCTAGTGGGCATAGCCTTGCTGCCTATTCCTTCTCTGTCCTGCCTAGATTTGAGAAAACTGTTGTCCTCAGTGTGAGCTCCTTGCCCCCCCCCCAACTTCCATGAATTGGAGGTGATCTTCTATTAAGGTTCTGAGTCCTCCATCAGTGTATGCCAATACTGACCACCACTCAACACATGACAGCTCTTCTTTAAACTCCATGGAGCAGTTAACTGCTGTAATGTGGATATTCCCATTGGAATTATTTTCCCACCAAGTAGTAAAAGAAGCACCATGGGGTGATGATTCTAAGCCTAGAGAGTTAGACTGCTTAGTTTGAAATCTTAGTTCAACTGCTTATTAGATAGGTGGCTTTGAGCAAGTTATTTAATGTCTTCATGCCCTGGTTTCCCTAACTGTGAATGGGGATAAGAGTAGTCCCTTCCTCTCCAACATACATGCTCAGCAGGTTGTTATAAGGCTTAAGGACATAATACATGTAAAGCTTAGAATAGCATTTGGCATATAGCAACTGCAGTACTGACTTGCTAACAAGTTCTGCAGAGCCCTTTCTTGACAGCATGCAAGAATTAATGAGTACACTTACCGGGTTTAGGACAGGAGCCGATTCTTTTAGTATTGATCACAGCTAGCAATTTGATTTAGCTTAAACTTGCTTTCCATAAAAATGTGAGACACTGTCTTGAAAAATAACCTAAAAGCTTGATATGGGTACTAAGTCACTTGAAACCATTTAGTTTCATGATACCATTTTTAAAAAGGACTCAGAGCCGCCCTCCTCCAGTAACTGTTTCTAATAACTTTAGCTGGCAGCCTAATCTTTCCTTCTTGACTCACCACAATGCATAAAAAGTTCCCTGTGTGCCAAACACTCTGGCATTGGTTCTGTTTGGATCAGTACATTATTAAATAAAATATTTTTAGGTGATTATTATCTTGTTTTATGTGCAGCATTTCCCTGGCAAGACTGTTAGTGGTGGTGGATATAGCTCAGACTCTGGGTCAGCAGATGAACTGGAATCACAGTCCAACCACCCACCAGTTACAGCACTTTGGGCAAGTTATTTATCCCCTTTCTAAGCCTGTTTCTGCGGCACAGAAATGATGTTAAAAATCCTACTAACTGCTCAGGGTTTCCAAGGGAATCAAATATGTTACTGCATATGCAACCCTTGGGCTTCCCTGATGGCTCCGTGGTAAAGAATCCACCTGCCAATGCAGGAGATGCAGTTCGATCTTTGGGTTGGGAAGTTCCCCTGGAGAAAGAAATGGTAACCAACTCCAGTAATCTCACCTGGGAAATCCCTTGGAATTCCAGAGGAGCCTGGCAGCCTATAGTCCATGGGGTCACAAAGAGTGGGACACGACTTAGTGACTGAACAGCAAAACACAGTCCTTGGCATGCTTCCTGGCAAAGTGTGAGGACTCAATACATATTCAGTTTTATTCTAATAGTCTTGGGGGCTGGGCTGCCCCTAAGGTGGCTAATGAAGAATTGTTGAATAGATTTTATTCACTCAATTTTTCCTTCAGGAAAAGCTCCAGCAAGCTGTGACAAAATTGAGGCAACTGGAAGAGGAATGTATGAACCTGAAGGTGTTCACGGCAGAGCAAATAACCAAATGGAATGTAAGAGTTTGGGCTTATTGATCTCAGGCTATTTTCCATCCTAGAGCTTAGATATAGGGGGTGATTGGGCAAAGCATAGTGAAAGCTTGTTGTCACTAAACCAGAACAAATAGACAAAATCCAAAGAAGAAACTACTGTTTTTATGCCCCTCGTTGTCTAAAATCTATGAGAATTTATCTCCAACCCCTTCAACCTTTCAGTAGTAGTTGGCTAGGATTCTGAAACTTCAGTCAGGAGAAGCAGAACTGGTATGCCCATTTACCTAGAGTCACTCTTCACTGAGTTTCAGTTATTAATATCTCAAAGTACCTTCCTGATTTGAAGGCCTTATTAGCCTTATTGCTGTGGCATACGTACTGCAGTACAAGGTGTGGCTCTTAGCCTTACGAGTTCAGAAATCAGCCCTTGTGACTGCTAAGAAAACAGAATCACTCCAGGTTGAGATTCGTATTACTGAAGCTCATGAAGCTGATGAAGGAAATCTACTTGGATTATAAGGAAGATCCAAGTGATTCAAGAACCTACACACTTAGTACTGCAGACTCTCAGGTCTATAAGACTATTTTCATGGCTGACCAGCCTTCTCCTGATCAGAGATGCATTTCTTTACAGAATATTTATGTAATTCATCAACTTGTGGACAAATCCCACAGGCCAGTGAGGCATTTTGCCTCTTTCAGAGGTCTCTTCCAACCTTCCAACCTCTCTGCTCCAATCCTTTAGGTATGGTTGTTAAACTTAAGCTCTCAGAGGACACTCTTACCTCTCTCATTTCTGGGATCTTAGGCAGTGGGGAGGATCTTGATTACAACTAATATATACATGGAAACCCCATCAATGACCCTTCAACCACATCACAGCCATTGAAACACTGTATGAATTGAGAAATCATCCATGGAGATTGCAATTCTTCTCTCACCAAATGAAAGCTGAGTCTGACAAGCTGTATCATGTGGTTTCTGTCACTCTTACACATAAGGTTGAGTACATGGACCTGGGTTGGTGGATGACTATTTCATAGTTAACTATGACAAAAGTCTGCTACCCAGACCTCCCGCTGCTGAGAATAATGGACTCTCCTGTTAGCTTGGGTGCCTTAAAGTCCAGCCTTGGTGATATTCACTATAAGCTTTTGTTTCAAGAAATCCTCTTGGACTCAGAGCTACCTTCTTACATCTCAAATAAAAACTCATTTTTATCCTTTTAACTGATAAAATTTTTGACCTTGGTTCTAGTCCCATGATTAAATTATTTATCACTCCTGCCCATCTCTTTTGCATGTTGGCTGAATAAGGAAATAGGGTGACTCTAGGGAATTGTGATAACCTTGCCCACATCTGAATATCTGCCTTCCAGGCATGACTCGACAGTGGGACAATTTTCCAGCTTGAATGAGTCATGGGAAAATAATCTTATGGTAGCTGAGCAAACTTACTTTTGTGTGTATATATGTTAAAATATACATAACAAAATGTGCTGTTTAACTATTTGTATGTGTACAGTTCCATTTCTTCCTCTTCCCAACTCCTGGTAACCACTACTCTACTTTCTGTCTCTATGAATCTGACAATTTTAGGTACCTCATATAACTGGAATCATAAAATATTTGCTCTGTTTTTCTGGTTTACTTCACTTAGTATAATGTCTTTAAGATTCATCCATAATGTAGCATGTATCAGAATGCCATTCCTTTTAAAGACTGAATAGTATTCCACTGTATCTATAGATTGCATATCAGTTCATCCATCAATGGGCATTTGGTTTGTTTCCACTTTTCCTGACTCAAGGAGAAGATAGAGGTTCAGAAACAAAAAATCCAGTCTGACTTTAAGACTCTCCAGAGCTTCCTTCATGAGGAAGAGAAGTCTTATCTATGGAAACTGGAGAAAGAAAAAGAGCAAACTTTGAGGAGACTGAGGGACAAAGAGGCCAATCTTGAACAGAAGAACCATGAACTCCAGAGCCACATCGTGGAACTAGAGAATAAATGTCAGGGCTCAGCCCAGAAATTGCTTCAGGTAAGACCATGCACTTGGAGAAAGGAGGGAAGGTATTTGTTCTTGACCTTTCAGCAGGAGAATGGTGAGGAACCATGGGAAGCTTGGTGAGGCTTGTCTGTTTCACTCAAAAATGACACATTAGTGTAGGGAATTTAAATTTAATGTTCCTTTTAGATACACATCAATGTTTGCAAGGTGGCCCCCACCAGTCTACAGAATGGCTTTAGGTGAATTAGAAATAATATGGCTATGGTGGTTTCCTTGGCTAAATGGAACCATGGGACAACTTTGGCTACCATTTGTTTCTGTACCATGTTTACAAGACTCTGACTGTGAAAGTGTCTTCTGAAATACCCCTTCAGATGACTGACTGATGGGTGATAAAGTGGGGCAGTCAAAATGAGTGATAACTTTTTCCTTGATTTGCTTGTAGAGCCCTCCAGAGCTCTTTTGGATCCAGCCCATTACAATAAACTAAACTATGACTGTAGCTGTTTTTTCCCTGTTCCTACTAACAGAACTAGGGGTCACCCTGTAAGGATGAGAATATAATTTGATGCCCCACCACCATGTGATACCTGCTGCTACCACCACAGTGGCCCAGTCTCAGGGCTTAAGCCTGGGTTCATCACTTTGGACCTTTGCAATAAGTGTCTCTAATATGGGCTCACACTGAAGGAAATGAGGTCACTGAAACCAAGTCTTTCCAGAGGGAGCATGGGACAAAGCTCCTGGCCTTCTTTCACATAGCAAGGAAGGTAACAGACAAACACCCTGATATGCTGACTATCCCATGAGTCCAGGATGGAAATCACCGTCTCTAGGTATTCATCAGTATCTAAGGCCAGGATCAGTCTTTTTACTTCTTTGGAAGGAGTATTTAGAGAGAACAGCCTCACATGCCAAGTCCCATGAAGTATTGATGTTCCCACACTTATCTTTTGTCTTTGTTTCTTCATAGGATGTGAAAGATACTTTGAGCAGGTGAGTCCTATATGAGTTCAGGAGGGAAAGAGGTGTGGGTATACAGAGCTAAATGGAATTTACACTGAAGAAGTCTTGGTTTCTGCTTATTCTAGGTGTTGGGCTGTGAAGCTAGAACAACCAGAGCCCCTCTCTTTGGACCTTCATACTGTGTGCAATGTTTCTGAGCTTTACTTTGATGTAAAGAAAATGTTAAGGACACATCAAGGTATGTGAAGAAGCCCTAAATGCTACAGATAGATGGGACCTTAAGTGGTAACGAAGTTCATCACCCAGGCAGGCTCACAGCCAGAGAGGTTATTTAGGTATCTTTAGTATAGCTGTCACTCTCCCTTGTTAGTTTTCTCCAGTGCTTAGACAGGGACATGGGATACTGGTTATCTGTGCAGACCCAGTTGGGTCCTTTGCTTAGGGTCTCACAAGGCTGCAGCTAAGATGTTGGCCTGGCTGTGTTCTTATCTGGAAGCTAGACTGGGAAAGAATCCTCTTATAAGCTCACTCAGGTTGTTTGCAGAATTTATTTCTTTTGGGTTTGGCACTTAGGGCCCTGGCTTGTTGCTGACTGCTGGCTGGAGGCTGCCTTAGATTCTAGAAGCCACCCTTCAGCTGCTTGCACTTGGGCCTCCCACCTCGGCCAATTATTTCTTCAAAGTAAGCTAGAGAGAGAGAGAAAGAGAGTCCCTAGAGCAAGTCTACCAGAAAGAGAGAGGCTTATAGAGTGAAATACAGTCACATCTCATCATTATTGCCATAGTCTACTGGTTGGAAACAATTCATAGATCCTGCCCACAATCAAAGGGAAGGAATTCCATAAGAGTATGAACACTAATAAGGGTAATGAAAATATGAGCCATATCATCTAGGGCCACCCAAGATGGATGGGTCATGGTGTAGAGTTCTGACAAAACGTGATCCACTGGAGAAGAGAATGGCAAACCACTTCAGTATTCTTGTCTTGAGAACCTCATGGACAGCATGAAAAGGCAAAAAGGTAGGACACTGAAAGATGAACTCCCCAGGTTGGTAGATGCCCAATATGCTACTGGAGATCAGTGGGGAAAAAACTCCAGAAAGAATGAAGAGATGGAGTAAAAGCAAAAAGAATACTCAGCTGTGGATGTGACTGGTGATGGAAGTAAAGTCTGATAATGTAAAGAGCAATACGGCATAGGAAGCTGGAATGTCAGGTCCATGAATCAAGGCAAATTGGAAGTGGTCAAACAGGAGACGGCAAGGGTGAACATTGACATTTTAGGGATCAGCAAACTTAAATGGACTGGAATGGGTGAATTTAACTCAGATGACCATTATATCTACTACCATGGGCAAGAATCTCTTAGAAGAAATGGAGTAACCATTATAGTTAACAAAAGAGTCTGAAATGCAGTACTTGGATGCAATCTCAAAAACTACAGAATGATCACTGTTCGTTTCCAAGGCAAACCATTCAATATCACAGTAATCCAAATATATGCCCAGACCAGTAATGCTGAAGAAACTGAAGTTGAACGGTTCTATGAAGACCTACAAGACCTTCTAGAACTAACACCCAAAAAAGATGTCCTTTTCATTATAGGTGATTGGAATGCAAGAGTAGGAAGTCAAGAAATACCTGGAGTAATAGGCAAATTTGGCCTTGGAATACAGAATGAAGCAGGGAAAAGGCTAATAGAGTTCTGCCAAGAAAATGCACTGGTCATAGCAAATATCCTCTTTCAACAACACAGGGAAGACTCTACACATGTATGGATATAGAAATCAGATTGATTATATTCTTTGCAGCCAAAGATGGAGAAGCTCTATACAGTCAGCAAAAATAAGACTGGGAGCTGGCTGTAGCTCAGATCATGAAATCCCTATTGCCAAATTCAGACTTAAATTGAAGAAAGTAGGGGAAACCACTAAACAATTCAGCTATGACCTAAATCAAATCCCTAACAGTGGAAGTGACGAATAGATTTCAAGGGATTAAATCTGGTAGACAGAGTGCCTGAAGAACTATGGATGGAGTTTCATGATATTATACAGGAGGCAGTGATCAAGACCATCCCTAAGAAAAGGAAAGGTAAAAAGGCAAAATGGTTGTCTCAGGAGGCCTTACAAATAGTTGTAAAAAGAAGAGAAGGGAAAGGCAAAGGAGAATAGGAAAAATATACACATCTGAATGTAGAGTTCCAAAGAATAGCAAGGAGAGATAAGAAAGCCTTCCTCAGTGATCAGTGTAAAGAAATACAGGAAAACAACAGAACAGGAAAGACTAGAGTCTATTCAAGAAAACTAGAAATACCAAGGGAACATTTCATGCAAAGATGGGCACAATAAAGGATAGACATGGTATGGACATAACAGAAGCAGAAGATATTAAGAGGTGGCAGGAATACACAGAAGAACTATTAAAAAAAAGATCTTCATGACCAGATAATCAAGATGGTGTGATCACTCACCTAGAGCCAGACATCCTAGAATGCAAAGTCAAGTGGGCCTTAGGAAGCATCACTATGAACAAAGCTAGTGGAGGTGATGGAATTCCAGTTGAGCTATTTCAAATCCTAAAAGATGATTCTGTGAAAGTGCTGCACTCAATATGCCAGCAAATTTGGAAAACTCAGCAGTGGCCATAGGACCAGAAAAGGTCAGTTTTCATTCCAAGCCCAAAGAAAGGCAATGCCAAAGAATGTTCAAACTACTGCACAAATGCGCTCATCTCACATGCTAGCAAAATAATGCTCAAAATTCTCCAAGCCAGGCTTCAACAATACATGAACTGTGGACTTCCAGATATTCAAGCTGGATTTAGCAAAGGCAGAGGAACCAGAGGTCAAATTACCAACATCCGCTGGATCATTGAAAAAGCAAGAGAGTTCCAGAAAAACATCTACTTCTGCTTTATTAACTACGCCAAAGACTTTGTGTGGGTCACAACAAACTGGAAAATTAGAGATGGGAACACTAGACCACATTACCTGCCCCCTGAGAAATCTGTATGCAGGTCAAGAAGAACAGTTAGAACCAGACATGGAACAACAGACTGGTTCCAAATCGCGAAAGGGGTACTTCAAGACTCTATATTGTCACCCTGTTTATTTAACATATGCAGAGTACATCATGAGAAATGCTGGACTGGATGAAGCACAAGCTGGAATCAAGATTGCTGGGAAAAATATCAATAACCTCAGATATGCAGGTAACAGGGCTTCCCCGGTGGCTCAAAGGTTAAATGTCTGCCTCTAATGCGGGAGACCCAGGTTCAATCCCTGGGTTGGGAAGATCCCCTGGAGAAGGAAATGGTAACCCACTCCAGTATTCTTGCCTGGAGAATCCCATGGATGGAGAAGCCTGGTAGGCTATAGTCCATGGGGTCACAAAGAGTCTGATCCGACTGAGAGACTTCACACAGACACACATGCAGATAACACAACTCTTATGGCAGAAAGCGAAGAACTAAGGAGCCTCTTGATGAAAGTGAAAGATGAGAGTGAAAAAGTTGGCTTAAAACTTCAACATTCAGAAAACTAAGATCATGGCATCTGGTCCCATCACTTCATGGCAAATAGATGGGGAAACAGTGGAAATAGTGACAGACTTTATTTTTGGGGCTCCAAAATCACAGCAGATGGTGACTGCAGCCATGAAATTGAAAGACACTTGGTCCTTGGAAGAAAAGTTATGAGCAACCTAGACAGCATATTAAAAAGCAGAGATATTACTTTGCCAACAAAGGTCTGTCTAGTCAAAGCTATAGTTTTTCCAGCAGTCATGTATGGATGTGAGAGTTCGACTATAAAGAAAGCTGAGCACTGAAGAATTATTGATGCTTTTAAACTGTGATGTTGGAGAATATTCTTGAGAGTCCCTTGGACTGCAAGGAGATCTAACCAGTCCATCCTAAAGGAAATTAGTCCTGAATGTTCATTGGAAGGACTGATGCTGAAGCTGAAACTCCAATACTTTGGCCACCTCATGCAAAGAACTGACTCATTTGAAAAGACTCTGATGCTGAGAAAAATTGAAGGCAGGAGAAGGGCATGAAAAAGGATGAAATATTTGGATAGCATCACCGACTCAATGGACATGGGTTTGAGTAAACTCCAGGAACTGGTAATGGACAGGGAGGCTTGGCATGCTACAGTCCATGGGGTCGAAAAGAGTTGGACACAACTGAGCAATTGAACTGAACTGAACAGATGAACACTAAGAGGCAGAATCATGGAATGCTACCTTTATGTTTGAGTGACATCATGACAAAACCTGAACTGAACTGAAATGTGACAATTTCAACTCCATATTTATCCTGCTTAGTTTGAATTTCTGTTTTACTGTAGATATATTGATGCATTAGACTACAAGACACTGCCTTAAACTCTGAAAAGTGAAAGTGAAAGTGAAGGTCACTCAGTCGTGTCTGACTCTGGAGACTCCATAGACTATACAGTCCATGGAATTCTTCAGGCCAGAATACTGGAGTGGGTAGCCTTTCCCTTCTCCAGAGGATCTTCCCAAGCCAGGGATCGAATCAAGGTCTCTTGTGTTGCAGGAGCATTCTTTACCAGCTGAGCCACAGGAAAGCCCAAGAATACTGGAGTGGGTAGCCTATCCCTTCTCCAGGAGATCTTTCCAACCCAGGAACCACACTGGAGTCTCCTGCAGTGCAGGCGGATTTTTTTTTTACCAACTGAGCNGCCAGGGATCGAATCAAGGTCTCTTGTGTTGCAGGAGCATTCTTTACCAGCTGAGCCACAGGAAAGCCCAAGAATACTGGAGTGGGTAGCCTATCCCTTCTCCAGGAGATCTTTCCAACCCAGGAACCACACTGGAGTCTCCTGCAGTGCAGGCGGATTTTTTTTTTACCAACTGAGCTATGAGGGAAGCCCATCTTAGACCTTACCAGGGGTCTAATTAGAACATTTGTATTTCTTGCCTTTATAACATCAAAAATATTCTGAATTTCAAAACCCATTTAGCCCCAGGGGTTTCTGATAAGGATCAGTTCGGTTCAGTTCAGTCGCTCTGTCGTGTCCGACTTTGCAAAACCATGAATCGCAGCACGCCAGGCCTCCCTNCTAGGGTGGGGTGGCAGGAGGGCGAGGGTGAGGCTGGTGTGGAGTCCATGAACCTGCAGTTCCTTCTAGCTGCGCTTTGTAGTTACTGTTTTGTTCTGTTTTCCTGTGAAAGACTTCAAATAGAAAAGTACAAAAAATAAGTAGTGGAAATCTGCGTATCCAACCCCCAGATTTTTAAAAGCTAACTTTGACTTACTGCTTCAGATTGTTTTTAAAGAAATAAAAAGGTGACACGCTGAGGGAAGAACACCACCTATCTCTCTTAGGGGTATCCATGCTTCTGAAGATAGGTTCTATTCTCCCAGTAACTGCTTTTGTTAAAAATATCAAAAAGTATTTTCCCTAAGATTAGATGGCTATGACATAATTTCCATGAATTTTTAAGGTCAAGCAAAGCAATATCCAGCACTCCCTGGTGTCCTTGGGTGTTCCCTTGTGACTCAGCTGGTGAAGAATCTGCCTACAATTCGGGAGACCTGAGTTCAATTCCTAGATTGTGAAGATCCTCTCGCGGAGGGAAAGGCTGCCCACTCCAGTATTCTGGCCTGGAGAATTCCACGGAAGTCCATGGGGTCGCAAAGAGTCACACGATTGAGTGACTTTCACTTTCACTAAAGCAATATTAAATGCTGTCTTGCTGCACTGACCTTTTATATCTAAACTTCTGTCCCTTGCTTTTTTCCCCACGTGGTATTGATTTTGTTTATCTATTTAGAGGCACACAGTGTAGTCCATCCCATTGAAAGTATAAATCATAATGTACTCCAGTGTTCCTCTGTTGAAGAACATTTAGGTTGTATACTTCCACAGTGTGGAGAACTGGCAGACTCTGCTACTGTGATCTCATGCTGTTTCTAAGATGTTTCCCAAAGACCTTTCAGTGTGTGTGTAAGACCTTTCCTTGTTGCTGTTTGTCTAATTTATCTAAATCCTATCTAATCCTCGTGCTCCTCCCTCAGGTGTGTACATCTCTCCCTCTCCTCCCTCCCTTCCAGTTTACCTGTTCACCCTCCCAGTGGTAGACTTTCAGATTCCAACAGTTACTCTTAATCAGTGCTGCCAGATACTCTGATGTGGCTTAGTGAGAGAGAGGATATATCAATATGATGTCACCTAGGATTCAAGTAGCATAGTCTTTAACCTCAGAGTTTCCCTGGTGACTCAGATGGTAAAGAATCTGCCTGCAATGCAGGAGACCTGGGTTTAATCCCTGAGTCAGGAAGATCCGCTGGAGAAGGGAATGGCAACCCACTCCACTCCAGTATTCTTGCCTGGAGTATCCCATGGATAGAGGAGCCTGGTGGGCTACAGTCTGTGGGGTTGCAAAGAATCAGATACAATGAGCAACTAACTCTAGAGAGAGCTAAGTCTAGCTGCTCATCAGGAACCCTAATTTAGACTAGGTGGTTCGAGTTGGTGATCCCATTTGTATGAGGGCCCAGGGTATGTGCTGGGGTGGGGAGGGAGAGAAGGGAGAATCTAGAAAGGGCCTGTTCTCCAGCTCTTCCCATTTACTTGTTTCAGTAAGTGTAGTCTTACCATTAAGTATTGATCTTTTTAGTTTTATTTGTCTAACCAGTATTTTCTTTTGAAATTAGTGTTTAAACTAATTAGTGTTTAAACTTTAGTGTTCACTAAAGTTTAACATATGTTTATATCCCCATATGAGTGAGTTTATCTGATAGCTTTTCTTTGATAAGCTGATAAATGAGGACAATGTGAAACAACCAGAATAATGGAACTTGGAAAGTTGAAGGGTTGCTTTTGTTAAGGAGGGCAGCTTTTAAAACCATAGGCTAAAATAAAATTTAGAGGTTTTTACTTTTAATTGATCATGCTATTGTTTATCCCCTTTTTTCATATATAATAATGAGTTGATTATACAGTTCTTAATGTTGTATTGTGCTTAATTATCCTAAAAATTGTCACCGCCATTCCAGCCAATAATATAATAAAAAATCAACTTTATTGAAGGATAACTTATACACAATAAAATGTACCTGTATTAATTATATGTCAATGAGTCTTATAGACCAGTATGTGTAGTTACCACCTTAATCAAGACACAGATTATTTCCATCAACTTAGATAGTTCCCCTGTGCCTCTTTGTAGGCAATTCCCTGCGCTATATATCAACTTGGAGAGAATTAACATCTTGACAATTTTAAGCCTTGATTAGGGTGATGGTAAATGCAAATGTACATTAGTCAAAACTCATCAAGCTGTACATTTAAATTCTGTGTAGTTTATTGTATAAAAGGGATTTCAATGAAATCGAAAATAAAGATCAAAATAAAAATTATCTCAGCTACTACCTCTTATTATTGACATGATTCATAATCATCAGAATCATTTGGCTTCTACATCTTTTTATCAGTAGACTCTGTGTTTGAGGTGCTGCACTGGTTCATTAATTTCTTAATATGTCAAAACCAACCAATTGATGCTGGCCTCTGTGATGTGGCAGGATGAGGAGAAGGGTCACAGCCAGACAATGAGAATCAGCAAAGCACCTGTGTCAGAGATTTTTAAACTATTGTTAAGCACGGTCCCTTTCCTCTTCTTCCTGGATGCAAAGTTAGACTCCTGTCAGGCCCTTCTCGTCAAATGACTGAATACTAGTTTGTAGAAGGTAGGCAAAAGTGGTGTGTACCCCTTCAGAACTGCCAGTTCTCCATCTTTTTTCTCTTTAGAATCCATGGGTCAGAGACTATCCCCAGGGAATCCTTGGAGCCATGACCTGAAGAGAGACAAGGCACAGACCGAAAGGAGCTACCTTTGCATCACTACTGGAGAACAGTCACCCCCAACAGATTTGGAGAGAAGTCTTCTCTAATACCCACTTTTAAGTCCCAGTTGTATCTTCTTTTATTCTGCCAGCACTCAGTGTGGTTGAGGGAAAATTCTAGATTTCCCATAATATCTTGGTTATGAAAGTGAAATGAAAGTTACTCTGTCATGTCTGACTCTTTGTGACCCCATGGAGTGTAGCCAGCCAGGCTCATCTGTCCATTGGAATTCTCCAGGCAGGAATACTGGAGTGGATAGCCATTCCCTTCTCCGGGGGATCTTCCTGACCCAGGGATCAAACCTGGATCTCCTGCATTGCAGGCAGATTCTTTATTGCCTGAGCCACCAGGGAAAAGGTCTTTATGTATATGCAAGGCAAAGCAGATTAGGATCAGGAGAGCAGGCTGAGAGCTGTAAGACTCCACAGGGTAAGGGAGACCTTGTAGAAATGCAGAGCAGTGGTGCAGAGGTGAGCATTGCCATCATGATGGGTCTTTAGGGCATGCCAGCATCCACCAGAGACCGAAAGGACTATTTAGAGAAATTGATATTAGGTTACTTACTGCTGTCGCAAAGGGTTGGGCTTAAAATGATGGGTAAATCAGCCATTAACATCTCTATTTTACTAATGAAGAAATTAAGTTTTATAGAGAATAAGAGTGTTTGTTTTTGTACCTGTTACAGTACTTAGTTCATAGTAGATATACAGTAAATATTTGTTGAGGGAATTCCCTAGTGATCCAGTGGTTAGGACTCTATGCTTTCACTACCTTGGGCCTGGGTTAGATCCCTGGTGGGAGAACTAAGATCCAGCAAGCACTAAATAAATAAATAGATAGATAGATAAATATTTGTTGAATGAGTGAATAATTCTCTAGTCTAAGACCTTTAATGGTTATGCCTTCTATCAAGAATTGAGAACTTGCCTAGTTGGTAGTATATAGAGGGGTAGGGGACTGGGAAGGAGGACAGATACCTTGTAGTTGGGTACAGAATGTATGTGCTCTCTGGTGTCCCCTTGGCTCTACCACTCCCCATTGCGTTAGGACTCATTCCATTTACACATTAATGTCATCAGTCTCCCATGGGCTTTAGTTGTGTGGAATATCTTCCTATACTTCTGGAGTTGTGTCCACCCCTATCAGTTTGCCCTCTCCCATCTCCTTCCCATTGCCTTTCCTGCCTCTCCCTCCCATCCTGCCATATCTATCCACATAAGTCTTCTGTATTTTTTTTTAATGTTATAAGCATAAATCCTTAGGCAGCTGTGCATAATATGATGCACCTGGAGCCCTAAGCAAAGAACGGATTTGACAGATAAACCTTCTACAAGTCTATGTTACACATAATAAGATATATAAATATTGTAAGGGCCCCTGTGGCTCAGATGGTAAAGAATCTGCCTGAAGTACAGGAGACTCAGGTTCGATCCCTGGGTCGAGAAGATCCCCTGAAGAAGGGAATCGCAACCTACTCCAGTATTATTGCCTGGAGAACACCAATGGACAGAGGAGCCTGGTGGGCTACAATTCATGGGATTGCAAAGAGTTGGACATGATTGAGCGACCAACAGATCACATAAAATATTATTGTACCCTGTGGTTATTAGGCAAACACAATAAGCAGTGCTTAAAAATTGTAATGTAACACTTATATCAAATTTTATAGTTATTCTGTGTTCACTAGCTGCTATTAACTACCTGGGCATCTTGTATGAGTTATTTTATTGTATTTTTTAATCTCCTGCAGGAAAGGTTGGAAGGCATTGTCTTTAAGGAGCTTTAAAGGTCCATATCCAAGGCTCTATGACTGTATGATTACTATTTGGACAGATTAAAGCAAGGGAAGCAGGAAGAGATACAGTTACAGGGTGAAAGTTGCGTGATGACTGGGTAGAGTTCTCCCAGAAACATCTGGGATCACTGAGACCCATTTCTCTGGAAATCTTGAGACCAGATAATTGGATGAAGCTTTACATCCCCATCCTGTTGCTTTCTGGTCACTGTCCAAATTGTCACCTCCTGGTTATGATCCTCCCCACAGTCTGCTTGTTAGCTTCTCCACTGGGACCCCAGGATCAAAGGATGACACCCCTGATACATATGTCACAGTACATACACAGTGCCTATGGGTCCATGAGGTGTGGGAAAGAAATTCTGTCTGCATCCCTTCCTGCAGGGCTCAGGCCTTCTCTGATGAGGTCTCCTGGAATTTCTGCTGGGTTTGGGAGCCAATCCCCTCCCCATGCTCCGCCTTGGCAGAGATTTCTCCTCCCTCCTCATTTCTGTTTTGCCACTATATCAGACCTTGCTTTTACCCAGGAGTTTTGCCCTTTTTATAGAGAAAACCAAAGCCATGGGTAGGAACTCCACCAACATGCAGTCAGATTTTTGTATTGTTATGTCTTGCTGAAATATGGGAGATAAGATAATGAAGTTTTGGCCTTAACTGGGTTTTGTTTTAGTAGCTGGAAGACAGAGAAACATGATTAGTAAGCTTTCTACTAGCCATCACCTTTGTAATTCATGCAATAATCCAAACTATATGTTCAGTTCAGTTGCTCAGCCATGTCCACCTCTGTGACCCCCTGGGACGCCAGGCCTCCCTGTCCATCACGAACTCCTGGAGTTTACTCACACTCATGTCCATCGAGTCGGTGATACCATCCAACTGTCTCATCCTCTGTTGTCCCTTTCTCCTTCTGTGTTCAATCTTTCCCAGCATCACGGNTGTTCAGTTCAGTTGCTCAGCCATGTCCACCTCTGTGACCCCCTGGGACGCCAGGCCTCCCTGTCCATCACGAACTCCTGGAGTTTACTCACACTCATGTCCATCGAGTCGGTGATACCATCCAACTGTCTCATCCTCTGTTGTCCCTTTCTCCTTCTGTGTTCAATCTTTCCCAGCATCACGGGCTTTTCAAATGAGTCAGCTCTTCGCATCAGGTGGCCAGAGTATTGGAGTTTCAGTTTCAGCATCAGTCCTTCCAATGAATATTCAGGACTGATTTCCTTTAGGATGGACTGGTCGTATCTCCTTGCATTCCAAGGAACTCTCAAGAGTCTTCTCCAACACTACAGTTCAAAAGCATAAATTCTTCAGTGCTCAGCTTTCTTTATAGACCAACTCTCACATCCATAAATGACTACTGGAAAAATCATAGCCTTGACTAGATGGACCTTTGTAGGAAAAGTGATGTCTCTGCTTTTTAATATGCTGTCTAAGTTACAAATCTTCAAATCAGTTGAAACTTAAATGTGTCCTATCTGATAACAAGTGTAAGAACACATTTAAAGTTTTTAAAATTAGGATTTGATAGAAAATGTTAAATAAATTTGATACAAAAGTAAATGTAGTTCTTTTTTTCCTAGTAAAAAAATTTTGTTTTTAATGGGTAACCCTGTTTCTAGTCACTTAGAAGTAGGGAACATGATGGTTATTAAAGGCCTCAGATTTCCACCTTCTCTGTTGTCAGCCTGCCATCATCCAGAGGCCTCCCTCTGCTGGACAACTCTGGGAACACACAAGATTCTCATTCTGTAACTTATTCTCTCCTTGTTCTAGGTGAATACATCCCTTTGGGGGTCCTCTTGAAGGTGCTTTTGAAGTCCTGCACCCTGACATTTTAATATCACCTTTGTTTCACTTGAATTCTAGAAGTATCAGCTTGTTGTCTTTAGGAAGGCCCCTTTTAGCTGCAAATCTATTTCTGAAGTGAAGTGAAGTTGCTCAGTTGTGTCTGACTCTTTGCAACCCCATGGACTGTAGCCTACCAGGCTCCTCTGCCCATGAGATTCTCCAGGCGAGAGTTCTGGAGTGGGTTGCCATTTCCTTCTCCAGGGGATCTTCCCGACCCAGGGATCAAACCCAGGTCTTCCGCATTCCGGGCAGATGCTTTAACCTCTGAGCCACCAGGGAAAATCTTCCTTATGGAAGGAACAGGTTTGAGGTGCTCTGGCTACAGTTGAGAAAGTTTCTGATTTATTGGTGAAGATGTATTGACAGAATGCGAGACGATTGTGGGCTCATAAAAGGGGGCTTCCAAGATGGAGAGAAACTGACTGGAAACTCAGGATGGAGACAGAAAGAATCAGCACGTACTGAATACCTGCTGAGGAGATTTAATCTAACCTGTACCATGTAAAGATGAACTCCTGCATCAGTGATAGTCTCTTCCCCTGAGCTAGGTTCCCTCTTTTAAAACTGAGAGTTTAGCAGCAGTTTTAAATACTGAACTCCACAGCTGGGAGAATGGAACTGCCTTCACAATTGCAGGCATGTTCTGTGCTTGCCAAGAGGCAAGCCTCTTGGCTTGTGCACAGAGTTTAATTTACAATAAATAAGCAAAGGGAAGCACACAGCGGTGGAATAATGATTCATTTTTATGGATGATAAAATGTTAGGACCAGGTTTCTATCCTTTACCATTCTTTATATTCTCCACCTCATTCACCCCCTTGGTGACCTCACCAAGTCTCATGACTTTAAATGCCATCCACATACCAATGATTCCAAAATGTATGGCTCCAATTTAATTCAACTCCATCCTCCCCTAAACAACTGTGTCAAAGCTACTACTGACATCCATTACCACTAAACCAAAGAACTATTCTCAGGCATCTGATCACTTCAATCTATCAGCAATATTTGAACCCAGTTAATTACTCCCTCATCTACTTGGGAAATCTCTTAGACTCTGCAAATTTCACAACAAAACTTCTGATTCACCCTCCCAGCTCCATCATAGCACACTTGCTTCTCTCTTATAGATGATCATTTTAGGAAAACTTATCTCATTCTTCTAGTTTATTCTTTCAGCCACACTGACTTTGAGAGTTCAACATCTAAGAAAGCACTGAACAAATTAAAAGAGAAAAACCACATGATAATATCAATACATGAAGAAAGTCTAGCTGCCATTTACTTTAAAAAAGTAGAAAACAATTGAAGAGAACCATTTAAATATAATGGAGATACAAAAAATTAATAACATGTTAAAGGACAAAACTTAATACCATGTTAATTAAAACCAAGAACTAAAAAGGGCTGACTACTAAAAATATTATTCAAATTTACTGTGGAAATTCTTAGCAAATGCAGTACAAAAAATGGTTGATATTCACATTAAAAAAATTTGCACCCTTATATGTAAAAGCTTTACAACTAATTGAGTTTCGTTACGTTTAAGTGAGTAAACTGAGCTCAACATATGGTATTGTGTTTTTTCCCCTTGGATGTGAAAAAAGTAGTAATTAAACTGAATTCCAAAATTAAAGCTTCTAAAGCTTTAAGAGCCGATTCTATAAAAGTGTCCCCAAATATCAATATTTAACGTGGTGTAGCACACCAGGGTTGAAAACCCTGCGTGGGGAGAAATACTGTGCTAGTGGGAGAAGGCCATGACAACCCACTCTAGTACTCTTGCATGGAAAATCCTATGGATGGAGGAGCCTGGTAGGCTGCGGTCCATGGGGTCACTAAAAGTCAGATATGACTTAGCGTCTTCACTTTGACTTTTCATCTTCACGCATTGGAGAAGGAAATGGCAACCTACTCCAGTGTCCCTGCCTGGAGGATCCCAGGGACGGGGGAGCCTGGTGGGCTGTCGTCTATGGGGTCGCAGAATTGGACACGACTGAAGCGGCTTAGCAGCAGCAGCAGCAGCAGCAGGCACAGAGTGGAAATTTCAACTATTATCCAATCTGGGCAGTTCTGACTCCAGGAACAGAGAAACTCGGTAGGAGCTTTTGGGCTTTAGCTCTCAAATTCCAGGGCAGCCAAGTTCTGAGCCTGGCAGGAAACTAGCTGACAACCTGCAAATGGTCCTGGGTAAGTCGGGCGAGCCTGGCCTTGATGGTGCAGCCTGAGGCTTACTGAGGCCTACCTGGTGAACTCGAAGACACCAATCTGAGCGCCGGGTCAGCCGGCGAGTCACCGTCATTCCCAAGGTCATCTTAAAAGCATTTCAGAGCCAAAGCCAATTTAGCCATAGCAGTATGGCCCAAGAACTTATGTCCCAGCTTTGATCTCAAGACAATACCAGAGAAATCTTTAATTTCAAGACAAACGAGCACATGGTACACGGACCCAGCCCTCAATAGTGCTGCTGAAGACCATTTTGGGGTAGGCCCCTAAAGTTCCTCCGCTTTTTTCTGACATACAACTACAAATGTAAACTTCAGGTTAAAACGAGACTAGGGAAATAGTTTGAGGCCCAAAACACCAGCTTCGAACCCCACAGCGTGTGTTCAACCTAGCCTCAGAAAGATTCTGATTTGGAGTAAGAGTGGCTTGCACACTATTTGCATGAGGGCAAAAAAAAAAAAAGTTGTGTGGTAACAAAGCTCTTTCCCTGAAATAAGTTGGTGGCTCTTAAAAGAGCCGTTGGTTTATTGGAAGCAGCTTCCAACCGGAACTCGTAATTACTTCTTCTTGGGTGCTGCCTTCTTGGGTTTGGCAGCGGTCTTTGGCTTGGTTACCTTCACTTTGGCCCCTTTGGGTTTCACAGCCTTGGCTTTGGCAGGGCTCTTGGCTTTTTTAGGCTTCACAGCCTTAGGCTTCTTGGGGCTCTTGGAGGACTTCTTTGTCAACACAGGCTTTTTAGCCTTTTTTGGAGTCTTGACACCTTTCTTAGCAGCAGCCGCCCCAGTGGCCTTCTTGGGCTTCTTAGAAGCGCTTGTTACCTTAGTTTTCGTTGCCACCTTTGTGGCGCTGGGCTTGGCATCCACGGAGGCTACTTTCTTGTTGAGCTTGAAAGAACCCGAAGCGCCGGTGCCCTTGGTTTGCACCAAGGTGCCTTTGCTCACTAGGCTCTTAAGACCTAGCTTGATACGGCTGTTGTTTTTCTCCACATCGTAGCCAGCGGCCGCCAGCGCCTTCTTCAGCGCGGCCAGGGACACACCGCTGCGCTCCTTGGAGGAGGAAACGGCTTGCACAATCAGCTCCGAAACTGAAGGGCCCGCGGGTTTTTTCTTGGCAGCTGCTGCAGCCTTCGCAGGCTTCTTCGCCTTCTTACCAGCTGAAGGTTTCTCAGGGGGAGTGGAAGCAGCTGGAGCAGGGAGCGCGACTTCGGACATGGCGGAAGTAAGGGAACACTAACTAAACCGCTAGACCCAACGAGGCAGTAAGACGCGGGTCACTCCGGCGCGCGATATTTATAGGGCGGGGCCGCGCTGTGATTGGTGAGCGCTGGCGCCCGCCCCCGGCACCCTAGCGCCCCCTGCCCTCCGGACTGGATCTCGCAAGGCAGCCGCAGGCCGCCGGGGCCTATGCTTTTCTACACCTTGCACCGAGGCATCCGGAGAGCATCCTTTTCCACCCCTCACCCCGACGCGGGTCTCCCAGTGGAGACGGAAATAATCCACTCCGCAGCGAAGGGTCCGGGCCATTTTTAAATGAGGGTGGCCAGAGGGTGCGACTTTTTTTTTTTTTTAAAGCAGGTTTTTTTGTTTTTTGTTTTTCCTTTTGGGGGTGGGAGGAAGAGCTGTAAATGAGGCAATTGCGTAAGAATCCAAGGAGTTTCACCTGAAACCTCTCCTCTAGGAAGCACTGCCAAGGGATATCAGTTTCTAACCTGCAATCAATTCAAAAGGTTATATCTTGAATGACTGAAAGCGAGAGCGGAAAGCGAGAGCATGTAGGCCTGGTCTGCAGGTTTAGGAAAAGTTCTCATTAATGCCACTTCCTTTCCTGGCAACGCTGAGAATGTGTGATAAAGACCTGAGACCCGGGTGCCGTTGGTCTGAACCAGGGTGCGTTTATTTGGGACAAAGAATTGCAGAAAACAAAAGAATTGGTTAACACTGCAGTTGACACTCAAGCTGCACCTGTGGAAAGCTTAGCCCGCAATTTCTGTAATTGCGACTTATTTCCACAGCCCAATGCACGTAACAAATTTTGGATCCCCTTTTATCCTCATAACATATACCAAGCCGCAAACCTAGCACACGAAAGACATCACGTAAGCTCTGGGTGGAGTAAACTGGCATTGCACACAGGGAGGATGTGGGAGCAGGGGGAAAAGTTGTTTTAGTATGAAAATGAGAGAACACAACCCCGGGATAATATTTTAGGGCACTCTCTCTTTAACTTGTTTGTGGCTGTAAAAGCAGCAACAATGCTAAAACGACTTCACAATGCGAATCAGACTAACTCCCCTCTTGTGTTCTGGGCAATCTCCTGGCAGTAGGGAGAATGAAGCAGTGCAGGGACAAGTCGTTCCCGCGCGAGCGCCTGCAGTTTTCAAACAAGTCCGCACTGGCCTCAGTAACCCGAATTTCCCCCAGTAACCCTCAAAAAACCTAAGAGTTCGTTTCCGCCTTGTGGCCAATAATAAAAGGGTTCCAGAAACAGGGAATGGCAACCCACTCCAGTAATCTTGCCTGGAGAATCCCAGGCACCGAGGACCCTGGCGGGCTACAGTCCGTGGACACGACTGAGCGCTCATTGGTTCGTCCAGACATAAGAGTCGCCCATCTTTACCCTTTCTTAACTGTCGTTTTCTTGAGTCTGTATTTATGAAACTCATTACGTAATTTCTAATAACTTGGAAGAGATAACAAACAATTGGAGCTAGGCGTTTTAGTTTAAAGGACAATTATAACACAGATATACAATCTTCTTCCAAGAGGAAGGTTTCATAAATGAACATTTCTGGAAAGACATAAGCTTTTCCTATAGTAATAAATGTGGCATCTAATCAAAGTTTTTAAAAGGGATCTGCTGCACGCAACAGTTTCTTGTTTAAAGAATGATTTGTGCCGCCTGTGTCTAATGGGTTTCACAAGTTTCAAATGAAAGGGAAATGTTCCATGCAAATGAGGGATGCTAGATATGCAGTCTTACTGGCTAACAGGTAAAATAGACTCTACCAATCAAAAGGTAGAATCTGGATTTCCGCTTTCATAAACGGTTCACATTTGGCTTTTTAAAAAATAAAATGTCACTGGCAGTAGTAAATTGTCTTCGTTTTGGTCCATAATCTGTTCACTTAGTTTAGTCCATCGCCTGCTTCCCATGGGGAAATTCCTCTGATCCCTTGTGGCTGTCCCACCGTTGTCTACCCGGCATTGCACCAGGCTAAGTGTATTCTAGACTTTTAGAAAATACTAGTTTCAGAAAGCTCCAAATGTAAAGTCAGAGCATAAGAAAAAAGTGCCTTATTACAGAAAATACTTCCGGAAACGCTAGTGTGTGTGTGTGTGTGTGTGTGTNCCCAAGAAGACCGAGTCACCACAAGGCGAAGGGGAAGTAAAGCCTAGACAAAAGAAGAAACTTTTTAATAAACTATTTCAAAGGCTCTTTTCACAGCCATCCTCATTTTCATTAAAAAAAGAAAAAAAAGAAAAAAGCTGGTAGCCAAATTATGCTGCGTAGGTGGTTATTTGTAAAAAGACAAATGACATTATAACAAAGACTCCGGAAATGTTCTCACAAGCATTATTTTAGTGCATAGCTGGCGAAACCTTTGTAATCCACAAGGGCCTTTATAAAGAGAAAGGGAAACTAGAGCAGTACTTAGTCTTGATAACAAAAAGCAATTACTCTTGCTAAGATTAGTTTTCTCTTGCCTTTACTTTCAAAATTTTAAAACAAATTCTTTTCCGATAAAAGTTTATCAGGATCCAGTGTATATATGTCATCAATTCCACATTTGCATGCATGTGATTTTTAAAAATCATCCACCCAGGGACCCTGGAATGTAGTTTTATAGAAGATAAACTCCGAATTAGGGGAGATCTGATGACCAAAGTTAGAAAGTGGTAGTCCTGGTAGTTCGAGATTTACTTAAAGCTAACCCAACTGTGGAGGAGAAAGAACAATTCTACTCAGTTTAGGACTGGAGCAGAAATACTGACAACCTTGAGAACGTGTCAAGAATTAAGGATATCAAGTCCCACCCGTATACTGAATCAAAAGTTAACATGGTGCCTAAATGGCTCGTTATGTACGTTGAAGTTGACAATAAAATGAAACAATTTAGGAAAATTCCTTCTGGTCGCCTAGATTTAAAAAAAAGCATAGAAAATAGGTGTGGAAGTAATTCATCCAATCAGATTCTCTCGTAATTAACCGGTCTCTCCCGGTCACTTTTTAGCCAATGGTTTTATCGCGCGGTACTTTTGAAAAATTCCGAAACCAATCAGAATGCTTCCAACTATATTTAAAGGCAACTACTTGCGGTTGTACCATACCTTTGGTTTGTGATCACTCATTTGTGATGGCTCGTACTAAGCAGACTGCTCGCAAGTCCACTGGCGGCAAGGCGCCGCGCAAGCAGCTAGCCACCAAGGCGGCCCGCAAGAGCGCGCCGGCCACCGGCGGTGTGAAGAAGCCGCACCGCTACCGGCCCGGCACGGTAGCTCTGCGCGAGATCCGCCGCTACCAGAAGTCCANGCAGCCTACCAGGCTCCTCCGTCCATGGGATTCTCCAGGCAAGAGTGCTGGAGTGGGTTGCCATTGCTTCTCCTACAGAGAAAATACAGGACATCAAAAGATCGAGGTTTTCGAAAGTGAGAACTGGTAGCCAATCACAAGGCGTATCCAGTTGCTTCTTTAACCGCGCGAAATTTGAAGATTCGGACCAATCAGAATGACTTCGCCTTTATAAATAAGAGCAAGAAGAGCCGGGCTTGAGTTGCAACAGTCTATTCAGTCCGTCGTGATGGCTCGTACTAAGCAGACTGCCCGGAAGTCCACTGGCGGTAAGGCGCCGCGCAAGCAGCTTGCCACTAAAGCTGCTCGGAAGAGCGCACCGGCCACCGGCGGCGTGAAGAAGCCGCACCGCTACCGGCCCGGCACGGTGGCTCTGCGCGAGATCCGCCGCTACCAGAAGTCCACGGAGCTGCTGATCCGCAAACTGCCGTTCCAGCGGCTGGTGCGCGAGATCGCGCAGGACTTCAAGACCGACCTGCGCTTCCAGAGCTCGGCGGTGATGGCGCTGCAGGAGGCGTGCGAGGCCTACCTGGTGGGGCTCTTCGAGGACACCAACCTGTGTGCCATCCACGCCAAACGCGTCACCATCATGCCCAAGGACATCCAGCTTGCCCGCCGCATCCGTGGGGAGAGGGCATAAAGTTGTTTATTCTGTACTTTAAAAAAGGCTCTTTTTAGAGCCACCCACAATTTCACCTAAAGTAACTGTAACACTGTTAGTGAGGTGGGAAGCACAGGTTGAGTTAGTTTACTGTTCATAAAAGCTATTGCTTATCTAGAGAACTGCCACTGATGACTAGATAACGTCTAGAAGTATAATATACCCAGTGGAATAGACCGATTCCTGAGGCCTACAGGTGATAAGACGTGGTGACTATAACTACAAAGTTATCAGGCAGATTATCTGGCACAAAACTCAGGAAAATGCCACATTTATTAACTTTAATACGAAAGTAATGCTTTATTAGCCTATATTTTTGACAACAAAACTCTGGTCCCGTCTTTAAGAGAAAGGACATATTACTGAACATTAAAGTAAAATGTTCAGTAATATTTTACGTAGAGTATATTAAGTCAACAGTGGAGAGAGAATTCAGTATTCACTTAAGATGATCGGTCACGATTTGTTTTATCTTTTTGATAACAGAATTACAGCTTTAAAGCACTACAGGTAATGTCAAGTAATGCTTTAAGGCTTGTTTTAAAATTTGGAAAATCCTGTCAAATTTTAACATGTGAGTTTTAAAATTTGGAAGAATTCTTCAAAGACTAGGTTCTGCTTTATACATTTCACATCTCAATTCTCCATTATGTACTTATTCCCATTACTGGGCACACGGATAAATGACATTTAGTCCAATTTCTTACCAATAATTTAGGTGAGTTTGTCAGTGGCTCAGATGGTAAGGAATCTACCTATAATGCAGGAGACCCAGGTTCTATCCTTGGGTCAGGAAGATCCCCTGGAGAAGGGCATGGCAACCCACTCCAGTATTCTTTCCTGGAGAATCTCCAAGGATAGAAGAACCTGGGGGGCTAAAGTCCATGGGGTTGCAAACAGTCAGACACGACTGAATGACTTAACAATTTCACTTCTCACTTTTTGTCAGTGGTAAGTAGTATTCCCTGAAGACATTCTTAGATCAGACTGGCTAGCAACAAATGAACTATATATGAACAAATCTACATATCACTTTATATATTTCATTAACCTCAAACAAAATTTAGATTCAGTAAATGTTCTCAAGTCCTAAATATTCTCATCAATATCCCAATATAATCAGACATAGTTGAATTGTAACAGAAGAGAACATTGAGTGGAAATAAAGGTTTTAACCAGCCTTAATTAAAACATGCCAACATTTAAAATAATTTCTTTTAAATGAGAGCACATGCACAGACTATACTCCCAGGGGCCCCTTCCAGGGCCTTGGAAGTACAGAGTCTGACACTTGAGTTTCATATCTTCAGGGTAAATCTGCCTCTCAGCACTGGCTATGCTTTTCCGTATTACATATGGCCTTCCCTGCCCTCCTACTGCTTGGTTCTACCATACTTCAGCTGAGTAACCTGTTGAGAATCACTGGTCTTAGATGACTCTCAGTAATCTGGGATAGAGCACTGTTTTGCATGATGCTTTGGATGATGGTACCATTTTGAAAAAGATATACCAGGAGAAAAAACTTCATTGAGAGGACATAAAGTCAACTCTGAGCAATGGGAACACTTTCAGTCCAGGTAAATTCACTGGGACAACTTTACAGGTGTTCACTCTGTACTGAATATCACCACCTTTAGAGAGGTCCCTATGCAAGGAAGAAAATAAAACCATAGATTTCCTTGGAAGAGTCAGTCTAATAACTAACACTGATAGTTTTCCATGGATCAAGTACTGTATGCTCTAATTGACCTAAATTATTGTATATAACACTTGCTACAACACTGAAAGGCAAGTTCTCTCATTGTCTCTGTTAATAGAGGAGGAAGTTATCGTTGCCAGGAAGTCTCACAGCAAACCCAAACTAAATATTTTGATCAAAAAGATAGATTATCCAGAAATGGATGATCAGACCTAGTTTCCTCCTCAACAGAAACTCTCTCTTGGAGATTGGGCTGCCTCAGGATGAACAAGGAGGGCCTGCAGTGGCCTGACTTTTCCTAAAATCTGTTATCAGATTCCTGTGGCCTGGTATGAGGTGAGGTGGGCAGGATGACCAGAAGAAACATCAGGTCCTAGGGATAACCAAGTGTACTTTTTGATCTTTAGTCTTAGACTTCAGGACCAGGTCATCATAGTTATTTCCTTGGAAACATCTAAATTCTACTCCAGGGTAAATATTTTCTTGTGTTTTCCTTTCAGTATTTACTATACAGCTGCTGCTGCTAAGTCACTTCAGTCGTGTCCAACTCTGTACGACCCCATAGACGTCAGCCCACCAGGCTCCCCCACCTCTAGNAGGACCAGGTCATCATAGTTATTTCCTTGGAAACATCTAAATTCTACTCCAGGGTAAATATTTTCTTGTGTTTTCCTTTCAGTATTTACTATACAGCTGCTGCTGCTAAGTCACTTCAGTCGTGTCCAACTCTGTACGACCCCATAGACGTCAGCCCACCAGGCTCCCCCACCTCTAGGATTCTCCAGGCAAGAACACTGGAGTAGGTTGCCATTTCCTTCTCCAATGCATGAAAGCGAAAAGTGAAAGTGAAGTCACTCAATCCTGTCTGACTCTTAGCAAACCCACGGACTGCAGCCTACCAGGCTCTTCCATCCATGGGATTTTCCAGGCAAGAGTACTGGAGTGGGGTGCCATTGCCTTCTCCGACTATAGAGCTATATTGTTCAAAACAGTAACCACTAGCCCTTTGTGTCTATTAAGCACATGAAACTGTGGCTAGTCTAAATTGAGATGAGCTGAAGTGTAAAATACATGCCACATTTCAAAGAGTATGAAAAATAGGATTTAAAAATCTAACATTTTTACCTTACTTGTTGAAATAATATTTTTATTTTAGTGGGTTAAATATTATTGAAATGATTTTACTTGTTTTAATTTTTTTTAAATGTGGCTACTAGAAAAAATTTTAAGACCTATGTGGCTCTTTACCATGTTTTGCAGGAACAGCAATCTTCATGGAGGGTTATTATATTGGTTTACTGATCAGAAAGTAAATAGTTATGTCCTTAATGTGACCAAGCCTCAGTAATAATGGCACCTACCTCAAAGCATTGTGACAAGAATGCGTTTGAAAATAAATGAAGAGTGCTCAGCTACAGTGCTTAACACCTTGTAAATTAGTGCTCAAGACATGCCAGATATTGACACTTTCCTGGCAGTCTTGTGGTTAAGACTCTGTACTCTCTACAGGGTTGCATGTGTTTGATTCCTGGTTAGGGAATAAGATTCCACTTGCCTTATGACACGTATGACACGTCCAAAGGAGGAGGGAAAAAAAAAGCTACCTCAAAACACTATTGCTGTTACCAATGTGCCCTAAATCCCTGTTTCCTTCTGAAAGTCTTTAATGATGTAATCATATCTAGTACTGGGCCTGTTTCTCTTTGGCATGGATTTGAACCACAAAGTTACCTTTTATATCTCCCTCAAGCACAGAAAATATGATACCTAGAGCATTGCCTAGGGGAAGTAATGAGATATTTACTTTTTCAGCATGAAAGCACTGAGTATGTACAGGAAAAAGAACTGATGTTTTTGAGCTGTGGTGTTGGAGAAGACTCTTGAGAGTCCCTTGGACTGCAAGGAGATCCAAACCAGTCCATTCTGAAGGAGATCAGCCCTGGGATTTCTTTGGAGGAAATGATGCTGAAGCTGAAACTCCAGTACTTCGGCCATCTCTTTCGAAGAGTTGACTCATTGGAAAAGACTCTGATGCTGGGAGGGATTTGGGGGCAGGAGAAGAAGGGGAAGACCGAGGATGAGATGGCTGGATGGCATCACTGACTCGATGGGCATGAGTCTAAGTGAACTCCGGGAATTGGTGATGGACAGGGAGGCCTGGCGTGCTGCGATTCACAGGGTCGCAGAGTCAGACATGACTGAGCGACTGAACTGAACTGAACTGAGCTCTCTGTGAATGAACTTTCCCTCCAACCTTACTAGAGAATAGTTATGTTTTTGATGAATGTTTTATTTGAAAGTAAAGAACATCTTTCATTTATGCAAATACGGTGCAAATATGCAGGAAACGGTTCGTGTTAGGAAAAACTATATAAACACAATAAATTTACACCATAAAAGGGCATTCACAAGAGGTTTAAATAAAAATAAGAGAATCAACTTTTTCTTAGGTTGGTTCATCCCTTGTCTCTTAGAGTGGATGTGAAAATGAAATTATTTGACAGAAAATGGGAACATAAAAGAACATGGTGCTATTACTATAAGCCGTAACTGTGATTTGATTTGGAGTTTCTTTGTTAGGTCTTCTGCTATTGCAACTTGACCCAACCTGAGCTAAGTGGAAAGGTCCCCTGTGGCAGGAGTTCAGGGAGCTCAAAGAACCAGGAACTCAGGAGGTGTCTTTAATACAGACATTGCAACATTTTCTATACATCTCTCATCTCTGCTTTTCTTTGCACTTTGATTACCATTCTACGTTTTTTATCCACTAGACCTTTTGGTTTCACCCATACAGTGACTAAGACTAGGAATGAACTCCGTGGCCCCTACCACTAATGCAGGAATTAACGTTAACTCACAGATTCGTCCTTGTGGTTGAAAAACTGAGCTGCAGGTCTGAAGAAGCCTCTGACCCGGTAAACGGTCTTGAGAAATTCTCTACGTAGGAGAAATGCCATGAAAATGAAAGAATCCACATACAACGCTGTTACTGGGGGCGGGGAAAAAAAAAAAAAGCCACCCCGTCCCATATACACACGTTTCAAAACTACCAGTATACATTTTTTTTCTGCTTAGAGTAGAATCATTTGGATTACACAAAAAGGCGTTTAAAGCATCTACTATCTTCAGATGTTGAGGTTCCCGAAAAGGATCCTTGACTGGCCGGCCAGGACAAAATGGCCGACTAAAGGCTGTATTTTATGTTGTCAAATCATCACACATTTGCTTATAAAGTTAAAAGTGCAAGGAACAAAGATCCCTGGTCCAGCTTTGCTTCTGGTGGAAGAATCGTTGCCACCGCTGTAGCATTTTTCAAATGTTCCTTTGCTGCCAGAATAAACAGGAATTAAGAATGCGAGGCAAAGGGGTCAGGACCCACCCTCTTGCCCTGGGTTGAATACCAACGCCCCCACGACAGCAAGTTGACTTTTGAAAACGTGGAAAACGTCCGAAGTACGACACATTTCTCTATCAAGCAAGTACGGCTAATCCAACCGAAAGAAAACAAAACATTAGACCACAGATGGAGGACAGTCACCGTCCAATTAAAAACAGGATGAAAAATCACAGGCTGGAGGAATGAGCCAACCGGCGAGCAAGGCGGGACTTTTGAATGAGTTTTTAGCCCAATCGGAATATCCCGTAAGACTAAGAAACTGGCTAGGTTGACTTGTGGTTGTTTTTGCTCTTCACAAGGGTTGGGCGGGGCCGACGGAAATCCCAAGTACGCAAGCCTGCGGAAAGCGCTTGCAATTGCTGACCGGAGGCTGACAGAAGACACCGCAGGGCAAGAAGCAACCCACAGGAATGGAATGCAAACTCACAGCAACCACTCTCCCCTGCTGTTCCTTGGGTAGTGCCAACCATCTGCAACAACTCCCGCGGAAACCTACCCTTAACTAAATGGTCGAGAATCGGATACACATCACGAAAAGAACGTGTATACAGCTCTTTTTTTTGAGATCAGTGGTGGCTCTGAAAAGAGCCTTTTTGGGTTTTAGAAGCAGACGATTTAACAACCTACTTCTTCTTGGGTGCAGCCTTCTTGGGCTTGGCAACCTTGGGCTTGGCGGCCTTCGGTTTAACCGCCTTCGCTGCGCTTTTGGCGGTCTTCTTGGGCTTCGCAGCCTTAGCCTTCTTGGGGCTCTTGGCCACTTTCTTGGTCACAGCAGCTGCAGCCGGCTTTTTCGCTTTCTTCGGGGTCTTCTTAGCAGTTTTCTTTGGAGTGGCCGCGCCCGTAGCTTTCTTGGGCTTCTTAGCCGCCCCGGCAGCCTTCTTAGGCTTGGCCGCGCCCGCCTTCTTCGCCTTGGGCTTGGCCTCCCCGGTGGCCGCCTTCTTGTTGAGCTTGAAAGAGCCGGAAGCCCCAGTGCCCTTGGTCTGCACCAGGGTGCCCTTGCTCACCAAGCTCTTGAGACCTAGCTTGATGCGGCTGTTGTTCTTTTCCACATCGTAGCCGGCGGCCGCCAGTGCCTTCTTGAGCGCAGCCAGAGACACGCCGCTGCGCTCTTTGGAGGCGGCGACAGCCTTGGTGATGAGCTCGGACACCGGGGGCCCAGAGGCCTTCCGGCGAGCCCCAGCTGGCTTTTTGGCAGCCTTCTTCTTGACTGGGGTCTTTTCCGCAGGAGGTGCGGCAGCGGGAGCAGCAGGAGCAGTCTCCGACATGATGAAGATCTAGGACTCGGGTACAAGTGGCAAAACGCCGATGAAGCTGCGCTTGGGCCGGGCCGCCGTATATATAGAGCGCAGGCGCGCGCTGATTGGTGCTCCGGTCGCCCGCCTGGCTGGCAGGCTCTGAGCCGCCGCGATGCGCCCAAGTTGTGTTTGTTCTACTTCACAAAAGGGGAAAAATATTAAAATACCCTATACCAAATCACCCGAATTTGGTCAGGAAAGGATCCGAGAAGCCTCAGGCTTCGTGCTCTCCATTTATTTTTTTCACAATTACAAACACTACGCGTCCAGGCGTCCCCAACTCCCCCAACTCCTAGGGAAGTCCTGGGCAGTCGGAGACCACTTTCTGTTTTTCTTCTAAATTACCTGTTCGCTCCTTTGCCCCTGAAAGTTCTTTTTCTCAGGGGTGGTTGGGCACATGCTTCTCTTCTTTTGGGACCAAAAACGAAATGGTTTCCACCTAAATTTTCACCATAATTCTGTTTCTTCGTAAGGGAAGTAACACAGGTCCTCTGTGAATTCTGCGTACAGACCCACAGGAACTGTGGACTGGGACCAGGATTCTGGGGCCAGTCCAAAGCAGTTAGAGCGGGATGGGAGGGGGTTCGTAAGCTTTGGGGGGTCCTGAGTGATGGGGGGTTAGAGACTTAAATCTTTGATTTGAAGACATTGAAACTCTATCAAATCCCTTTTCATAGATGGGGGCGGGGCACTCTTTTCACTTCTCCAAAGGCGAGAAATTGGGCAGTTTTTTAAAAGCTCTCAGGTTCCCCTCTGGGTTGTGCAAGGCGGGGGGTCTGGCCCTCAAGAATAGGGATAATGAGGGAAGAAAGAAGACCCTCTTAAGCCTACAAATAACTCTCAATAGACTTAACAGTGAGGGACATTTAGATGGTCGGTTTTCAAAGAAAGCAAGCATTTATTTATTTTTGTATGCTGTAATAAAGAAATGAATTTCAGCACATGAAAATTGTAGATTACTTCCAGTAACAATATCTAAACATATGTCATGGCACAGGGCACTTTCTAACTGGGAACTCAAAGATATAGATGGAAATAAAGCAACTGACAAGACACACTTTTGATTTTTAAGATAAACCAGAGATTTTACATAGAAATCGTGAAATGACAAAATTTTAAACAGACATAGAGGAAAAGTAATTAGAACAAATAAATTATTATGCCACTTTTTGCTGATAAGCTCACCTTTTATCTCCTCTAAAACTGACTGTATGTATTCTATTCTGAAGTTCACTATACTACTACATCTAGATGGAAGTATGTACTCAAGACATCAGTCTTAGATGTGATAATCAAAAAATGTGATAAATTAAGTTCAATGATAAATGAAACATGAGACATCTTCTTTTAGACTAAGGATAACCCCATGATTTCACTGAATAACATTCTTTCAACATTTGGAAACTATGTCTACTACTGGTCATGTCCTCTGGGAATTAGCAAGCTAATAAGATTAGTGATGGGTGAATTAGCAGCCATAGAAAATCACTTTAGACCTGCCATCCATCAATGTGACTTTGGGCATAGGAATTGTAAGAAATCATTGAAAGTGTATGAACAACTAAAGCACCTTCATCATACAAATATGTTTTGGCAAAAAAATAAAACAAGAACATGCAGTTTGTTCTGATTCTATGTGCAGTGAACTGCCTGTTCATCTGAAACTCAGCTAAGGGTGCATGCTGCTGCTGCTGCTGCTAAGTCGCTTCAGTCATGTCCGACTCTGTGTGACCCCATAAACAGTAGCCCACCAGGCTCCCCTGTCCCTGTCCCTGGGATTCTCCAGGCAAGAACACTGGAGTGGCTTGCCATTTCCTTTTCCAATGCCTGAAAGTGAGAAGTGAAAGTGAAGTCATTCAGTTGTGTTNCTGATTCTATGTGCAGTGAACTGCCTGTTCATCTGAAACTCAGCTAAGGGTGCATGCTGCTGCTGCTGCTGCTAAGTCGCTTCAGTCATGTCCGACTCTGTGTGACCCCATAAACAGTAGCCCACCAGGCTCCCCTGTCCCTGTCCCTGGGATTCTCCAGGCAAGAACACTGGAGTGGCTTGCCATTTCCTTTTCCAATGCCTGAAAGTGAGAAGTGAAAGTGAAGTCATTCAGTTGTGTTCGACTCTTAGCGAGCCCATGGACTGCAGCCCACCAGGCTCCTCCGTCCATGGGATTTTCCAGGCAAGAGTACTGGAGTGGGGTGCCATTGCCTTCTCCACTAAGGGTGCATAACCAGCAGGAAAAGAGCTATGTATTCTTGATTACTTTGTCACTGAACTTCCTTTCAGTAGAAATTAGTGTCCCTTTTTGCAAATCGGGCTTCCCTGGTGGCTCAGCTGGTAAAGAATCCACCTGCAATGCCAGAAACCTGAGTTTGATCCCTGAGCTGGGAAATTCCCCTGGAGAAGGGAATGTCTACCCACTCCAGTATTCTGGCTTAGAGAATTCCATGGACTATACAGTCCATGGGATCACAAAGAACTGGACGGGACTGAGCCACTTTCACTTCACTTTTGCAAATTAGCAACCTGTAAATTTGATTACTGTGATTCAGTTTTCTGATATGACTACTCAGGTTTAATCAATCAAATCACATCCCTGTATGCAAATCTAAAGTCCAGAACCAGACACCAGCCACTCGAATTCTTGCTCCTAACCTCCTGGCCACATAGTGCAGGTCAGAGGCAGAAAAACACATAGACTTTCTCTAGATCCCTGTAACTAATACTGAGAAAAGTAAAAAACAAAGATATTTCTTCATGTCTTTTCAAGCTATATTAGAGAATTCTCCACAAGTCCACTTCTGGTTCATGTAATGCTCAAAGGCCGTGTTATACGATAAAATAAAATGTGGATATGTAAGTCACACACATAATTTTCAACCTTCTAGTAGTCACAATAAAAAAGTAAGAAGAAACAGGTAGATTTAACTTAAATAATCTATATTACTTAACTCAGTACATCCAAACTACTATCACTTCAATATGTAATTGATATTTCAAAAAATATGGCCATTTCTATTCTTTTTTTATAGGGTAAATCTTCAAACTCTGGCGTGTATTTTACATTTGTAAATTTCCAGACTAGCCACATTACAAGTGCTCAATGACCACATATGACTGACAATTTTCATATGGAACAGCATGGCTTTAGAAAAGGTAACATTGACTTAATATTTACTTTTTGATTAGGCTCAGAGTATATAAAATTAGACCTTTCTTGCAGAAGACTGATACACTAATAAGGGTTTTGTACAGTAGAGATGCAAGTAAATTCTTTCTAGTAGAAAAGAAAACCCCCAAAGTTATGATTGTATTGCCTAATAGGACGTTAACCAATTTTGTATCTGATCTTTCAGCTTTCCAGCATTCTTTCTTGCCCTGAACATATTTCATTCTCCTGTATGCTGCTTTGACCTACCTTTGTCATTCTGCTAGTTTTGTCATTAATACTTAAATCGTTCTTTGAACCATATACAAGCTCACTATGCACAGTCTTTGTATGAGAGTCATGTTTTGAAAATTATACTTTCACACTTGGTTAGTCTGTCCTACAGGCTCTGAATCAGAATCTTTAGAAACTATTCTAAAAGATGGGAGATACAAAATTTTTTGACCATTTGCTTTAAAGTGACCTTAGAGCCTATAGATGTTCCAGGAAGTCTCAGGCTTTGAAATAAGATTGAACAAGCTGGTGAACAAAAAAAGTCCTACTAAAATTAGCTCTAGGGAAAATTCAGATAAAGGGTGTGGTCATTCCACTCAAAATTGATGGTTTCAAAATAGCCAGCCATAAACTGAGGACAGAGTTGAATATCTGCCTTGCAATAAATTGTGTATACTTGTATTTACACACATCCTGAATATTATGAATTGGCTAATTTTGTTTCATCTTCTTCAGATCTGGAAAGCTGATGGACAAAGTTAAAGATGCAAAGCAGATTGTCAAGTGCAAATGGAGCTGGAGAGAGAAGCTCAAACAGCAAGATGCATTCAAAGGAGAGTGAAAAGAGTGGTTGGGACAGGTGTATGGGTCAGGGACTGACAATCGATTTTTCTTTCACTTCCTCCTTCTACTTTGTCAGAATCGAGTTCTGACTGCTTGTGGTAAGCCCCCACAGGGGGTGATTAAACCTGCTTTTTCCTGACTCACCAAGGAAACTTTGGGTTGAGACTAAAGATTCTGTATCTTATTCCCTGGCACACTGTCAAAATACACTCCACAGAGAACCATAATATTAAAGCACATAGTGGAAGCGCAATAAATAAATGGAGAGTATTATAAAAGGAACATTGCATGGGAAAATATATTTACCTAACATTTTGGAAATGCTATTAGAATCACATAAAGTGACACAAGAAACTAGGGCATTAATAGGCACCTTATTCTTCAAGCTTGTTTTCAAATAACTTTTAATGATTTCAAAAAGAACTACACTCAGAATGATTTATCAATAGCAGATATACCTCAGTTTAGGCCTCTAATGAAGGCAGTTATAAAGCCCAAGATGAAAATACATATGGGGAAGTAACCTTAATCAGAATAAACATAGAGCCTTATACAATGACTATTTTGGAGGACACAGGGACATACAAATTTTGGTAGGCTTATTAGGACATACTTTTGCTTCTTATTTCCCAGCTCATTACTATGTCATGTATGAGCTTTTCTCATATACTTACTAAGCACTTGTTAAGCAAAGGACACAAGAAGAGATAATAAAGGCAGAGATCAGCCAAGCAAAGTGTCTGTCTTAAGGAATTATATGTGGTGAGCCTGACACAAACAAGCATATTATCATACAGTGTGATAAGTCTGATAAAAGACACAAACCACTGTGAGAAAAAAGAATAAAACCAAAAAGTGTTCTTGTGCCAGTTATACCTTTGCCTTCAAGTACTTACCAATCCCACTGGGAAATTAAGACATCAGAGAACAGGTTAGAACAATGGTTCTCAAACATTTAGATTTCAAGACCCCTTCACATTCCTAAAAATTAGTAACCCACCTCTCAGGTTTTGCTAATATATGTTACATATATACATGTAGATATTTACTACTTAAAAATTAAAACTGAGTATTAAACTTAATAATTCACATTTATATGATGTTTACTACCTATAAAATTAATTATATGTATGAAAAATTATATATAGTTAACAAACATCATATAATCTTTTCATTTACATAATATTATGAGAGGACACCCTGGTGGCTCAGATGGTAAAGAGTCTACTTGCAATGCAGGAGACCTGGGTTTGATCCCTGGGTCAGGAAGATCCCCTGGAGAAGGGAATGTTAACCTACTCCAGTATTTTTGCCTGGAGAATTCCATGGACAGAGGAGCCTAGCAGGCTACTTACTGTCCAGGGAGTCGCAAAGAGTCAGACCCAACTGAGCGACTTTCACTCATTCACTCACATAATACTATACATACTATATAGAGATTTATATGCAAAATACATAATAGTATAAATATATAGTACTAAATACATAATAGAGAGTTAGACTACAAAAAAGACTGAGAGCCAAAGGATTGATGCTTTTGAACTGTGGTGTTGGAGAAGACTCTTGAGAGTCCCTTGGACTGCAAGGAGATCAAACCAGTTAATCCTAAAGAAAATTAACTGAATATTCATTGGAAGGACTGATGCTGAAGCTGATATTCCAGTACTTTGACCACCTGATGCAAAGAGCCAACTCATTGGAAAAGATTCGGGAAAGACTGAGGGCAGAATGAGAAGGGGGTGACAAAGAATAAGATGGCTGGGTAGCATTACTGACTCGATGGGTATGAGTTTGAGCAAACTCTGGGAAATAGCAAAGGACAGGGAAGTGTGCTGTAGTCCATGGCATTGCAAGGAGTTGGACACAACTTAGTGACCAAACAACAACAAAAATACACATTTACAACACAATGTTACATATATATAGCATTGCACATTATAAATTTCATATACAAATCCATATATAGTATATATAAATAATATGTATTTAGTGGGTTTCCCATTTGAGCCACCAGGGAAGCCCACTAAATATATACTATGTATTTCATATAAAAATCTCTATATAGTACATATAATTCATATATACTATATATGGGTTTGTATATGAAATTTTAAATATGTAATGCTATATATATAACATTGTATTATAAATGTATATATTATGTGTTATGTAATGCTATATATATAGTATGTTGTAAATATAAATGTGTTGTAAATGTATATGTAGTACGTGTAGTCGGTCAACTCAAAAACAGTCCCTCATTCTCTATCTCATTCAAAATCCTGGCAGCCCCAGGCTAACCTGAGACTTGTAAGGCTGCCTGAAGGTGAGAACACAGTGAAACTGTTAAAGCAAGAGAACAGAGGGAAAGACAGCAGCTTTGGGGCCCACACACTTCTTTTCAATACCAGTTCCCCCATTCACAAACTTGGTGATCCTGCCAAGTCCTCAGGTTTTCCCCACTTTCATTTTGTCCTCTGTAACACCCCTCCACTACCCCCTTGTCCCAGGAATGTAGTGAGAAAATGCACATACAATTCCTGGGCCTGAGCTGAGCACATAGTAGCCTCTTACTTGATCTTTATTTCCATTACATCCTTATCCCATGGGAGCCTCCTGTTTTGAGGTGACCTTAAGATAGTTGATAATGCACCTTAATTTGGATGAGTGGATAAGAGTAGACCAAGTCCAACAAGTTGGTTCTGTCTTTCCAGTTATGTAAACTTCCCCGGGTAGCTTCTGAAAGGTCACTGGACCTAGGAAGTAGCCCAAAGAATACCTTGAGAAGAAACTGTAATAAGAAGAGAAGCTAGCTTGTCCATCAGAGAAGGGAGATGTGTGTTGGGGAGTGATAGGGAAAAACACAAAGCAGAATCAACGCAGCCACTCAGAATCTACCCCACTGAGTTGCTGTTCTTGGAGCTCATTCCTTGCCCAGAACTCAAGAGGAAAAGTTATGATGACACACACTGTCACTCTTCCCTGCATTTCCCATCTTAAGTGTGTGCACACTTTCAAGGTCAAGCAGGCAGGCAGAGCTGTCAGGGAGAACCACATGTTTTCAGTACAGAAGAGGGACCAAGGTATCAACACCCTTCAGTTTTTACTACTGAACTCACCTAAACCTTCTTAAGTCAAGACTTCTGGATGGAACCAAATTCTTACAGAATTAGGTTATCAAAGAATTTGTGGGGCTTCCCTGGTGGCTCAGATAGTAAAAAATCTGCCTGGGATGCAGAAGATCCAGGTTTGATTCCTATGTCAGGAAGATTCCCTGGAGAAGGGAATGGCTGGCCTGGTGGGCTACTGTCCCTGGGGTCACAACGCGTCAGACACGACTGAGCGAATGTTTCAGTTAATACATAGACTTCTTATACTTCTCATGGTTAATGTAGTAGGACTTTTATATTTTCCTTTCAATTTTACAAAATATTTCAGGAAAAATACAGAGGTAACATAATATATTTACCAAAAGGACTAGCTCAATATGGGAATGCCAGAGTTCAAATTCAATATTGCCATTAGGTAAGTTTATTAACTCCTCTATGTCTCAGTTTTCTGAGTTTTCATCTATAAAGTGGCAATAATAGTACCTGTTTTATAGCTTGCTATGAGAACTGATGAGTTAGTGTTTATATAGTTCTAAGAAGAGTGCTGCCTTGTGAGTACAAAAAATTTTATATACATATATCTCTAAAAATTCTTTTAAAAGTTATACATACATTCTTATAAACCCAGCATAGCACCATTCTTCACTGTTTGTTCAAAAGTGTCAATAATGCTAATAAAGATAACAACTGAACACTTTTTATGCATCAGGCATTATATGCACTATTTTTATTCTGTCTTCACCACCATCCTATGACTACCATTACAATTGTTATTGCTTTACCAATAAGGAAATAGAAATCGAGAATTCAGATTTCTCCTAGGACAGCCCTGCAGAGTGATTATAACTCATGTACTCTGAACACACACACACACACACACACACACACACACACACTCACACAAACAAATATCAATCAAACTAAAGTCAAAGACATTTGCTTTTCTATTACAAAGTGCATAAAATTAAAATACACCCACAACTATTAATTACTTACTAGTCTGTTTAATGAGTTTTAGGTAGAAAATATTTTCACCCCTGCAACTAATTCTTTGTGAATATCATACCTTTTGGGCAGAATCAACTGTTTACAATACATCGTGCTGTCTGTTCTGATGGACACTAGATGGCAATCCAAACCAACCAAAGCTTAATTTGGTGACTGCTATGTTATACTTTCCCCAGTCCCTTATGTAATTATTAACTTCTTCTGATAAATGTGGGTTTTCCAGATGACAGTAGTAAAGAATTCGCCTGTCAGGAGACCAAGGTTCAATCCCTAGGTAGGAAAGAACCCTTGGAGATGGAAATGGCAACCCACTCCAGTATTCTTGCCTGGAAAATTCTCCGCTCATGGAAGGTGGGCTAATCCATGGGGGTCACAAAAAATCAGACAAGATTGAGCAAGAGAAGTCAATCAGTTAGTGGTAACAGCTTTCTGTCTCTTTCAGTGAACAGAAATTTTTATTCCTCTTTTTCTTGACAAGTGATCATCCTGATACCACTGGTTAGTCCCAAGACTTCAGCAGGTCTACAGGCAGGCAAGAATAAGGAAGAAATCAATAATCTCATATGGATTTTGGAAATAAGAAAATAAATAAGACAGGCTCTACCCTTAGATTGGAATCTGGACGCTGGAGACCCAAGAAACGATATAGGATATGTCAAATGTGGTAAAGGTCAGAGTAAACATGAAAAGGAGGAAACAGTCAATTTTACTTGAGGCTGGAAGTTAAACATAGACTCTTATAAAAGCAATTTTTAAAATGCCAAATTACTTTTCTCTCTCTTTTTAAAGTAAAAATGACCAGTGAGGAGGATGACAGAAAAAAAAAAAAAAAACTATTGTGCAAAGATAGTAACACTGGAACTCTCTCGGTTAAGGTGTATCAATTGTGACAATGATGGTTATAGTAATAATTGTAATAAATTTATTATACTATGTACTAATAAAGATAAAATGATGTAGAGGGCTTGTGACTTAGCAACGTGCTTAAGAACAACCCAGCACCTTCAGTGTAAAACACATGCCCCAAACAAAGTCTGAAGAAGTGGACTGCACTGAAGTGTAAGTTGTGTAAAAGTCCAATTAAAACTTTAATAAATGAATTTGCTCTGGCCTCAACCCTTGTTTGCCCAAAGGCATTTACAATGTAAGATGTCATTTCCTCCAATAGGCACTAGATGACGCTACAAATTCACACTGCCCTTGATGGACAGATGATGCTCCTGGCTGCCTGGCTAAGTCATCAATCATTAATTTTGGGTTGACATATTACTCAGAAAATTTCAAACTCATTTTTATACAATCTCTTGATGGACAGAAATGATTATTACCTACAAATGATGTGACAGTATTGAGAGGTGGTGAGAGTGGACTAAGTGCCCAGATTAGTCAAGCACTAGGTTGGCCAGTAGGACCTTTGGAGTCGATACTCTGTAAAGAGAAATACATTATCAAGTGGACTAGAAACAAGTGGTTGATTCATTCACTTTTTAAGGAGGAAAAGCACACATAACTACCCCCGTAGTGCATACAGTTTAGAATAAAGGGGAAAATATAGGAGAAGAGAATGAACAGAAACGTTTTGCATCTGTTGGTATAGTGGAGAGTAGAGACTGCCGGGAGCCGGCATGAGGAATTCCGCCCGTGGCAAAGGTCATGAGGAAGGAGGCTTGGCATACGCAAAGGCGTGATCAAGCCTCAGGAAATCCCTTGCTCCTGAGCATCTACCCCCAAAACTAAAGTCTGTTTTATGCTCTCACCTATACCTCTGACTTTACGGGGGGCTCTCCCCCATAGCCACTTCTCTCCGAGAAGGAGTTGACCTATAGCTCCAGTTAATAAAAATTCCTGGGTGTGACAAGAGTGTTTCAGCTTACAAACTCCTCTGAAGGTTATCTAGCCTGCCTGTATAGGTNGGGGGGGGGGTGATTGGTATTCCACGTAAGCCAAGTTATTCAGCCTCTTTTCTTTGCTAATTTTCTAATCCCTCTCTATCTGTAATGAAATAAGTTTTTCCTCGTCTATCCGTCCCCACCTTCGAATCACCCTGGATCCACCGGGGCAGGACCCCAGCAAGAGACAAATGGAGGAAATGGCCAATTTTACCCTATCATGGGAGTAAAAACCTTGGGGAGAAGTCACTTTAATTGTGTCTTAAATGTGAGCCGCAACTAGGCATAAGAACCCCAGGGACTTCCAGTCTGTCCAGTGGTTAGGACTCCACACTTGCAATTCAAGGGGCATGAGTTGCATCCCAGGTCGGGGACCTAAGATTCCACATGCTGTGTAGCATGGCCTAAGAAAAGTCCCTAGAATCCAGAGACCTAAAGAGACTGCATATGTTTTATCTTCTAAAATTATTATTAATTGTGAAATAACCATTAACCACAATATAGACAATCTGCAAGAGGATACTGATTTGTCACCTGGTAGGGAGCAGATCCTCAGTTTAAAAAAAAAAGTCATTAATGATGTTAATATTATATTTGGACAGGTAATAATAACAAATATAATTTAGCCCTGATTATTTGCCAGGAACTTTGTTGAGGGCTTCATTTATCAACTTGGGGGTTTCTTAAACTTAATTCTAAGTATCATTTTGTGAAGTAGCTATTATCACCACCTCTTTACAAAACAAGAAAATTGAGACAGAGAGTTTAAGTGGCTTGCAATATAACTGTGCCTTACAGATTGATTATAAGCTATGTGCCCCTAAGGCACACACATATACTCATCAGAAATAAGATATAATAGGGTAATTTACAAAAACTGTACTAAAATGAGCAAGAGTAGACTTTGTTGTTTTTCTCATCGGTAATGAAAACAATATATATGGACAGTTTTCATTGGTAGATATTAAATATAGAAGACATTTTCTCCCTTAAAGTTTCTAAGGCTCTTGGAAGAGCTGAAAGATAACAACTGACAAAAATAGGCATTGCATTGGCCTCAAACTCTTTGCAAATGAGACACTTCATTATGCTATGTCATTCGTTCTGATGGCACTCTAAACCAAAATAGTTTGTTCCTAATCTGTCAGGTCTGTTAGTATTACCCTCTAGGAGTGTAATATTACACAATTAATTTTAGTGTAATATACTATTAATATTATAGCTATTAAAAGCTATAAAATTTCATTCATGTAGAGTATCATTTGGTGATCAGAGTTTATTATCCCCATTTCACAGATGAGCAGTCTGAGGTTCAGAGAAGCCAGAATAAGGCCATAGTAAAGATACATTTTTCCTTTTCTGTAGCTCTTTGGAGCTCTCCTCAGTTTACTAAATGGTATGCTGCCTGACTCATGAATCATTCAATAAAGTCAATTCAATTTTTAAAATTTACTGTGCTGAATTTTGTTTTTTAACAGTAGATTAGAGACTGGTTGTTGTGGGGGGGAGAGCTGGAATTTGGAGATGATGACTAAAAGGTACTGAAAGATTTCTTCGTGGAGGGGATGAAAAATGTCCCAAATTGATTGTGGTATGGTTGCTCACCTTTATGAATATATTAAAGCCTTGGAATTTTAAACTTAAAAGGATGAATTGTATGTAAGTGAATTTTATGTCCGTAAAGCTGTCACCTAGGGGAAAAAAAAGTAATTGTACAGTCAACCCCCATGTACTCATCATCAATGTTCAACATTTTCTCCACTCTATTTCATATTCCCATACTTTCCAAAATTTCCAAGTTTGAATTTTTTCTTGGGTAGCAAAAATTTGCATATGTGCTTTTAAAGGTATCACTGGAAATCTTTTTTCCTAAATATTTTTTAATATCCTTTTGAGAAGTCTAAGACAGTAGTTCTCAAACTTTGTTGTGTCCGGGTTGGGGAGAGGGTTGGGAAGAGGGTTGATTAAAATCCCAGTGCCCTGGTGGCATTGCACAGTAATTAAATGGGTGTCCGGGGGCTCTAGGAGAACATCTACAGGTTTTACGATTCTCCAGATGATTCCAATGAGCAGTAGTTTATGAAATGTAACTATAAAAGCTATGAAAGATACGGCAGTAGATAGGATCTAATCTGTTAAGCTTATGATTTAACTAAATTCTGATCAAAGAATAAAATAAAGTTTTTATGCAAAAAATATTCGTAAATTGAATATCAAGATTGGCAAGTTGAACTTAAAAATTTTGAAAATATGCACCTGAATATTCAAGTTATTCAATATTTAAATGGTAAATACTTAGCTCATAAGATCATTAAATATATTCTCCTCAATCAGCATCCTCTCGGGATTTAAAAAACCAAAGAGACAGTTGTGTGACCGAGTGTTTCCCAAGCAGGTACTCTGGGTTTCAGGAAAGAGTTCAAGCGCAGGAGACCCATTTCTTTTCAGCAGCAGCCCCGGAAAAGGTTCCCACTGGCCAGGAAGTCTCATCTGGGATCCCTGGAGCCTCGGCAATGGTTCCAGGGTGACTCCTTAGATCATCCCCGTTTCCCCGCCCTACCTAAGCGGCTGAAAAGCGTCGGGGCGCGCGGTCCGAGTCGGGAAAATGGGCCCGCGAGCCGGGCCGGCGCTTCTCCTCTTGATCCTCCTGCGGACGGCGGCCACGCAAGGGCGACCGCCGCGTGAGTCCGGGGGCTGCGGGCTGGAGAGGGGCGCGACGGGGGAGGCAAAATCGAAACTAGCTTTTCTTAGCGCTTGAGAGTTCGCTAAGCTCCGAACGACTGCTCAGCCCTGTGCGCAGTGCCCTCCCCCAGCTTTTCCCGGGGGGCATGCGGGCCACAGGGGGTGCAGATGGGGTTAGGGGACCTCCTGTCCCAAGACCTTGACTCCTCACTCCCCGCCCACTCCCCGTCCTTGCTGCCACGACGTGGAGCTCGGAACCACCTACTCCTCCCAGCTTGAACGCTTTTAGAAAATAGAAATCTCTCATTGAGGTCGAGCTAGGATTAGGGGTCCTTGGCCTCCGATCTCGATTTTCTTGTTTCTGCTGTTAACCGAAGAGACTTAGCACGCACGCACTGTCGACGGTGTCCTTTCAGCCCAGATCACGCCCCAAACAGGAAGTTCTTCTCACGAAGGGCGACCTTGGCCGGAGTGCCCCCTCCGGAGTGCCCCCTCCGGTGTATCCACACCCGGGAGCTCTAAGGGCTAGGAGACAGGGCTGAGTAAATACACAGTGAAGGCCTCCAGTTTCCATTTCCGAGCCACTGGCACAGACTGAGGATAGGAGGTTCTTGAGAGTTCGGCCAGAGGCCTTACTCTTGGGGATTGTTCTTTTGCTTGAAAAAATAACCTGCCTGATATTTTTGAACTTTTGACTGAATCTCACAGTTCTTTTCAGCCCGGGGTTGTTAATTTGCAATGTTAATAGTATTGTATATAAAGGAGGCCAAAGAGATGATAGCATGTAAGAAATTTAAGTTTTAAATCACCTTCCTATCTGTGATCTGGTTTGACTCTACTCAGCCTTTGGGCGGTAGGAACTATTCATATCTTGATTTTACTAGTGGTTAACAACTTCAGGTTAAATCCTTTCCCCAGGTTACAAAGAATTGAGACAGTCTGGTTTTCTGATATGAAGTACCACTGGTTGTAATCTTGGCTAAGAATGTTTGACCTCACTGTTGTCTGGCACAGCTCTGAGTGCTTTATACATTGACAGAACCACACTTGGAGTGTAGGTTGTATATGTATCCACACTTTATAGATGATGAGAACAAAATAAGACCTGCTCACCAGTGACTTTGTCAGTGTTACCCAGGGCTCTTCATAGTTGCTATTCTTAAAAGTTACTCTGTATTAGAGGTTAAATCATAAAGTCTGATGAAGGAAAGTCTTCACTGACTACAAGTATATCAAGAGCAGGGGCCGAGTCCTCTGACGCTTTGCCTTCGAGTTGATGGAGGTGACAATACACAAAGGGATAGAGACCATCAGGGTAACCTGTGAAGCGAGGAGGTCAGGGTAGGCCACTGTCTCCGGCTGGGTTTGAGCAGAGACCTGAAGTAAGTACGGTGATGCTCACTGGGAGCAGCGCTTCCCGGACAGGCTAGGGGGACCTGGCAAGGATTTGCAACGTCAGCACTCATTGACATTTTTTGCTGTGGGGACTGTCATGTGTACTGTAGGACATTTAGCAGGGTCACTGTCCTTTACTCACTGGATGTTAGTACACTCCCTAGTCATGACAACCAAAAACGTCCCCAGGCATTGCCAGTTATCCCTAAGAAAATAAATGTCCTGATTGAAGAAAGAGCAAGGGCTTTGGAGGCCCAGAACAGATGATGGGTTCAGCAAAGGAGCCATGGGCGAGTCCCCTAGAGCCTCACAGGTTGCAGTGTGGACTCCAAACCAAGAGTGATGTGATTAAGAATACCTGTTGAAAAGGTCGCTCTGGCTGCTCTATGGAAAGCAGAATGAAGGGAGCAGTGATTAAAAAAAAAAAATAGGGAGAAGCAGACAGGCAAGAGATGATGGACTAGGCCAGGTGGAAGCAGAGGTGTTGGTGAGAAATAATTCTATTCTGGATTTATTTTAAAGGAAGTTGCTGAGGGATCTATGAAGGTTCATATGATAGAGAAAAGTCAAGGTGGCTCTATTATTATTTTATCTTTATTTTATCAGCCTCAGCAACAGGGGTATCGGTGGTGTCATTTCCAAGGTGGTGAAGGTAGAAGAAAGAGCAGTTTGGGGGCAACCAAGAGCCTGATTTTAGACTTGTTCAAGTTTGAAATTCCAATGAGTCATCCAACCGGTGGTATTGTATAGGAAGAACTGGAGAGTAAGAATCTAAAGTTCAGGATCAGAGATCGAAATCTAGAAGTCAGCATTTAGTCATCCAGCAAGTATGTATTAAGCATTGACTACATGCCAGACACTGTTCTAGGCATCACAGATACACACTGAACTCCCACATCTAGAATTAAGGGAATGCATAAGAAAACTCACACCTGCCCAAGGCCTGTCCCCTTGGGCTTTCTGGGTGTTTTTTTCACATTTGCATTTGATTTGGAACTGTTTTGATGCTGAAAGATACCCTGAGCTATTTATCAGCACATCTTCCAGCATTTAACAGCGAACATTTATAGGCAGACCTCAGAGATATTGTGGGTTCAGTTTCAGACAACTAAAATAAAGGGAATGTCATAAGAAAACAACTCAGACAAAGTTTTTGGTTTCCCAGTACATGCCCAAGTTGTGTTTACTACACTGTATGCTGTTAAGTGTACAACTGTATTGTCTTAAAAAACATACGTACCTTAATTTTAAAAAAGGTATTGCTAGAAAGTGTTATCCATCACCTGAACCTTCAGAGAGTCAAAATCTTTTTATAATAGTAACACCAAAGATCACTGATCACAGATCATCATAACAAATAGAACAATAATGAAAATGTGGGAAATCTTGTGAGAATTACCAAAATGTGACAAAGAGATATAAAAGTGAGCAGAAGCTGTTGGAAAAATGTTACCGATAGACTTGCTTGATGTGGGGTTGCCAAAAACCAATTTGTAAAAAAAAAAAAAAAAAAACAACACATTAGCTTCAAAGGGCAAAAAAAAAAAAAAAAAGAGGTCTGTCTGTACACAGGAAAGGCTTTAGAGATGGAAGTAGTGATAAAAACTGGACAATAATTCCTCTGGACTTGGATCTGATTGGGTCTGAGCACCCACTCCTGAGCTCAACTGCCCTAGCTAGACACATCTCTGGATTTTCTAAAATCTGTTGTCCCCAAGGGGAGGCTGCTGGAATTGTGAGTTCTGGGTCAGAGGCTGGGGGCTGCAAGTGGGTGGCAGCCCACATGGCACAAGGAGGGTCTCAGGGAAAAAGAGTCATGGGGAGGGAGGGCACCACCCACTTTCACAGGGTGGGACCAGACCCAGCTGGTTGAGTAGATTCACACCGTGTGTGGACTCCCAGTCTCCTATGCAGCTTGTTGCCCTCTCCCTAGGGTCACACTCCCTGCGATTCCTCTTCATGGGCGCCTCCAAGCCAGACCTTGGGCTGCCCCTGTTTGAGGCTTTGGGCTACGTGGATGACCAGCTGTTCGTGTCCTATGATCATGAGAGTCGCCGTGCAGAGGGGCGCGCCCCATGGCTCTGGGGCAGGGCCACCAGCCAGCTGTGGCTGCAACTGAGTCAGAACCTGAAGGGCTGGGACCACATGTTCATCGTGGACTTCTGGACGATCATGGACAACAACAACCAGAGCAAGGGTGCGTGAAGAGCGGGCCTCACCTTCCCCAGGTGGGCGGGGTATGTCCCTGCTTCACAGATGCATCTTGAGGGAGGTTTGAGATCCTGGCTATTTGAGGTCCTAGGGGGCAGAGAAAAGGGCAGTTGTTTGCTTCCTGAGGTTGTTCAGTCCCTGTAATGGTTCCTGTAATCCCTGTAAGGGCTTCCCTAGTGGCCCAGATGGTAAAGAATCCACCTACAATGTGGAAGACCTGGGTTCGATTCCTGGGCTGGGAAGATTTCCTCGAGAAGGAAATGGCAACCCACTCCAGTATTCTTGCCTGGAGAATCCCACGGACACAGGAGCCTAGCAGGCTACAGTCCATAGGGTTGTCGCGAAGAGTCAGACAGGACTTGAGCGACTAACACACACACAATGGTGGAAACAGGGACCTGCTCCTTTGGTTTCAGTAACGAAGCTAGGGGTGTTGCCAGAGTCCCACACCCTGCAGGTGATCCTGGGCTGTGAGTTGCAAGAGGACAACAGCACCAGAGGGTTCTGGAAGTACGGGTACGATGGGCAGGACCATCTAGAATTCCGGCCTGAGACACTGGATTGGAGAGCAGCAGAGCCCAGGGCCCAGGTCACCAAGCTGGAGTGGGAAGTGAACAAGATTCGGGCCAAGCAGAACAGGGCCTACCTGGATCGGGATTGCCCCGAGCAGCTGCTGCATTTGCTGGAGCTGGGGAGAGGGCCTCTGGAGCAGCAAGGTACGGCGGGAGCACTCTCTGGCCCTCTCATGATGGAGTGGAGGAGGGGTACAGGGTACAGGATCCTCAGCTGGGGTTTCAGAGATGGCTGATGTTGTGGGACTCCCTGGGAAGGAACTGAGGTCTGAGTTTTCCACCTCGAGGTCTCCAGCTCTGAGGTTTCCCCCTACAGTTGAGATGTATCATCTAGCTGTGAGTCATGATTTTAATTTTTTTCCATGCACATAGCTAAAGAAGTAACTGTGATTTTTCTCTCGATTTAACCAAGAACCCTATGCCCATTTATAACCTTTAGTGATTCAGAGATGCCAATTTTCATATGAATGAATACCAAGGCAAGAAATTATGTAATGAGGCAACCGGTCAGAGTAGCATAATCTTGAGGGGTCAAAGCTACTTTCACAGAACGTACTAGTAGTCATGAAGGCTGACTATCTGACAAGACCCCTTTCTACAAGAATATTTATCAGGTTGAACCAGGTGAAATTACCGAGAGTACATAGTCAATCAGTTTTGATCCTCATAAGGGGCAATTTCAGGCTTCCCAAATGGTGCTGGTGGTAAAGAATCCACTTGCCAATGCAGGAGATATAAGAGACACAGGTTCAATCCCTGGGTTGGGAAGATCCCCTGAAGGAGGGCATGGCTACACACTCCAGTATTCTTGCCTGGAGAATCCCATGGACAGAGGAGCCTGGTGGGCTACAGTCCATAGGGTCCCAAAGAGACAGACAAGACTGAAGTGACTTAACACGCACACACACAGGGGCAGTTTCATTTGATTCAAGTTAAAGTATTAACAAAGAACATAGCACATGGGCCACAGGTGTGCACATTTCCAAGTGGGACTGGAGAACAGGCTGCTCTGACTGACTGACCCACATCAGAACTGAATCATGTAACGTATTTTGGGACGCAAAACGGTGATGTGTCTTTCCTACAGCTTGCTCTGTCTGCACAGGTGACTCCTTCCTCCAATCTATAGGGAAAGGGAAGTTAAAGTTGTAAACAAAGGGAAGTGAAAGTGGTAAAGAAAGGAAGTGAATGTTCTGGTCTTCCTGGCATGGGTAGGAAGAGTCCCTCTCCAGATCCTCCCTTCTTCCTGTCCAGTGCCTCCTTTGGTGAAGGTGACTCATCACGTGACCTCTTCACTGACCGCTCTTCGATGTCGGGCTCTGAACTTCTACCCTCAGAGCATCATCATAAGGTGGCTGAAGGACAAGCAGTTCCTGGATGCCAAGGACGTTAAGCCAGAGGATGTGTTGCCCAATGGCGACGGGACCTACCAGGCCTGGGTGGCCTTGGCTGTGCTCCCTGGGGAAGAGCAGAGATACAGCTGCCACGTGGAGCACCCAGGCCTGGATCAGCCCCTCACTGCCACCTGGGGTATGGATGAGAGGCAGGGGCTGAGGCAGGGGCTGAAAACCTGGTGTGGGCGGGCTGGAGTTGGTCAACAGGGCAGCCAGGGGAGGGTCTGCTCTGTGCTGGGGGCAGCATCATGGGCTTTCATTTACTTTTGCTGTTTTAGAGCCCTCTCTGTCTGGCACTCTGGTCACTGGAATCCTCAGTGGGATTGCTGTTTGCGTCATCATCTTCCTTATCGGAATTTTGTTCAGAATCTTAAAGAGACGGCAGTCTTCGAGTGAGTAGGAAGAAGGAGGAAGCCTCTTAACACCACAGCACACAGGACACTCTCATCTTCCTGCAGGAAGTGTGGCAGGTGGAGGCAAAGAGGATTTGGCATCCATGAGAAGCCCTCTCTTCTTTTTTCTTTGGGAACCCTGGCACCTCCCTGGGAGCAGGAATTTCTTGATGATTTCCCAATCTGATTTCCCTCAGAATGAAAGCTCCTAATTCAACAGACATCTGTAGAGCGCCTATTACTTGGCAATGGGCTATGTAAGGCAGTACAGGTTCTCTGAGGTTAAGTCATCATTGCTATTCTCAGAACCCAAGTCTAGTAGGAAATGAAATCCATGAAACAGGTAAATCCAGTTAAAGACCCCTGAAGGTCCTATGAAGCAAATATTCTTGGTGGGGTCAAGGGAAGGGAGGACCCCATTCATCCAGGGATCAACCATAGCTTCTGGATCTTGAAGAAGTAGGATTTCTTTAGGTAATGTGGAGGATGAGGGGAGCTCTGGGCAAGTGAAGCGACCATGCACATGGGAGAGAGTGACACATGCTGGGGAGTGAGAAATTCTCATCAATTTGACCCTTGACTTTACATTCTTATCTGCATTTCTACTTCCTGAACAGCTGTGGTGCAGGGGAAAAGGGGGAGACAGCTCCTGCAGAGCCTTGGGGGCCTTTGGGTTGTTATGGGGATGGGGGCGGAGAGGGTCAATGCAAGGACTTAAATCAGCAAAGGGGACCTAATCTCCACGGTATGGAGAGTGAGTTGTTAGGAAGTGAGATGGGAGGCATGGGGACCAGTTAGGACTTAGACCTAACTGGAGAGTGAGTTGTTAGGAAGTGAGATGGGAGGCAAGGAGACTAGTTAGGCAAGGAGACTCAGCATTTGCAGATGAGAGATTATGGTGCCTGAAATTCAAGGGTTCTTGGAAAGAGGATGGTCAGAGTTGAGATGAGCAGATGAGGGGGCAGGGGAGGATCCAAAGTCTGTGACGCCTGTTTCCTGGACATGTCTTTGCAGGAGGAGCCTCTGTCAACTATGCCTTAGCCGAATGTGAATGAAGGGCAGCCTGCAGACCCTTGTGGGGTGGAAACAGAGCTCAAGACTCAGGGAGCACGGACCTTATGGCATTCTTCATGCTCAGGACAATCGGAGCTAAGAAATGGGAACTGTCTCAGGAACTATCTGCTCTTAGCCTTCCTTGTTCACTCTCGAAAAGTTCACCATCTAGGTTTCTGAGTTCCTGCTTGTTAAAGGGCCCCAGCTGTGACTTCTGCCCCAGAAGCGGCTTTCCTGAATCCCAGGCTACATTTAGAACCTACGTTGATTTCCTGCATCACCTCAGACTTCATACACCTACATCATCTCATCTCCTAACTGTGGCACGAGGTTCCTTAA
>SJYA01002787.1:1091588-1147926 GCA_006410615.1 Neotragus moschatus
TTCCTTAAATCTGGGGGAGGGGGGGAGGGTGTTGCTCGTGATTCCTTTAAACCTCTGAGAATAGCTTTGAACCTTTTCCTTAGGTCATACACTCTAATGCCCCTATCAGAATTTGGCACACACATCCAGGCAATTCCTGGACCCGTTCAAGTTTCCTTTTAACCCTTCCTCTGTTATTGAGAACTCACTTGTCACCAAGCCCTGTGGTCTCTTCCATCAGAAGGAGATCTGGACTGTTGTATAGCCGTGAAGGCTGTGCCCTGCACAACCCAAGGAGACACCTTTTCCAGAAGAGGCATCCTTTTCTGGATGGGGGGGAAGTGTCTTGGGGAAGGATATCTTTTTCTAATTTGAGCAAATTCCTTAGATTGATGACACCTGCACTTTAGCAATACCTCTTCTGTATGCCAGACTTGAAGTAGCACAGGATTTGATCTCTACTCACACCATCTCCTTGTTCTGATAATGAAAATGATAATTAAGATGATGATGATAAGGATAAGGTGGCTGACATTTTAAAAGCTCTTACGTGGTGCCAGACTTAGTTCTTTGAGTGCCCATTTACATGCATTATCTCATATAGTTCTTACAATAGTTCTTTGACATCAGTACTATTATCCCCCCCCTTTTTTTTAAAGATGAAGAAAGTGAAGTTTAATATAGAGTATCTCACAGCTTGCCAGGAACAGAGATAGGTGTCAAGCTCAGTCAGGCTGGCTCTTTGGTCCAGCTCCTTGCGCCTACATTCAGATGATTAGATACTTGGACTAAGTGGGGAAAGGAGGAGATGGCTGTGGAGACGGCTCTTCTCTTGTCTCATTGTCTGTATGCTCAGTGACTTTGATTCAAGTGAAGGGAAAAACAGCAGAAAACAATCTCGGCCATGTTTCCTTTCAAAGTTCCTGAGGGAAGAGCCCTGGAATGTGACCACTAACTTCTCCATTGCCACACTGGCCAGCTCTATCTGGCAGCACTCAAAGGATTGAGATTGGGAGGGTCGGTTAGTTACCGTGTGGGACCTCACAGCGTCCTGCTCCAATCAGGGCCACTAGGGTGTAGGCATTTCCCTCCATAAACTGGAGTAACTACTTTCATATTAAAGCTGGAAAAATAGACAATATATATACAATATGTGTGTATATATATGCACACACAGTGGATAACTCATGTTTATTTCATGCTGCTATGTACAACTGGTGGCATAACTATGTTCAAGGCTCTGTCTTAGAGGTTGGAGGACAGGTGCCTTAGACCAAATACAGCACAAAAGTTTGTCTGGTAGGTACTAAATTGGGGCACAAATATCAACTATTTTAAACTTTTCTTTTTTTCTGATTATGAAAGTTAAGTGGATAAAAGTACATATAATTTGTGCTTACTACAGAAAAGTTTAAAATGAGTTGAATTGAAACTATCCTTCCATTAGCCAACACTAACTCTATTAACAGTGTGTGTATTTCTTCTCAGTATTACTGCTATATTAAAATACATAAATTTATCAAATGCATAGATTTTAATAAATATGTAACTCATTGTACATGATTTTCCTGATGCATTTGTCCATCTTATGTATGTACTTAATCAACTTCATCATTACATTATTTTGGGGACGTTTATACTGCTTCTAAGGGGTCATGTATCTTCCCTCATAGCTCAGTGGGTAAAGAATCTGCCTGCAAGGCAGGAGACCTGGGTTTGATTCCTGGGTTGGGAAGATCCCCTGGAGAAGGAAATGGCAACCTACTGCAGTATTCTTGCCTGGAGAACCCCATGGACAGAGGAGCCTGGGAGGCTCGAGTCCATGGGGTCAAAAGAGTCTGACGTGACTTAGCAACTAAACCACCACCATCACCGTACTGCTTCTAATTTTTTTAACTTTTTATTTTCATTAAACTATAGTAGCTGAATTATTTGTTTTTGTTTACCCTAGAGTCATTATCACCTAAAGTGTAACACATTGGTCATTTTGCCTCCAAACCACGGTGGAAGCACAAATTCTTTCTCCTTAAATATCCTCCCATACTCAAGGCAGACTGCCAAAAATCTTCCTTGCTCATACTGTTTCCTACTTTACTAAGGATATACTAAAATCAAGATTCCTGGGAGAAATNGTTGGTGATGGACAGGGAGGCCTGGCGTGCTGCGATTCATGGGGTCGCAAAGAGTTGGAAACGACTGAGCGACTGAACTGAACCTAACTGAAATGAAAATTAATTAGGCAACAGTTTATGTTCTTTTTGTTTCACATAGGATAAAATTTCAAGAAACATTCTACTCTTCACAGTAACACATTTATTAACTGTAGCCTGTTAATTTTTAAAAAATAACCACAACTATAAAAGTTTCCATTTTCTTTCAGTGTTGTTTAGCTTAATTTTTCTGGCCTTGTTCATCAGTTCTTAAGATCAGCTACATTTGAAAAGTCAGATCAGTTCAGTTCAGTTCAGTTGCTCAGTCATGTCCGACTCTTTGCGACCCTATGGACTGCAGCACCTCAGGTTTTCCTGTCCATCACCAACTCTGGAAGCTTGCTCAAACTCACGTCCACTGAGTCGGTGATGCCATACAACCACCTCATCCTCTGTCGTCTCCTTCTCCTTCTGCCTTCAATCTTTCCCAACATCAGGGTCTTTTCCAGTGAGTCAGTTCTTCACATCAGGTGACCAAAGTATTAGAGTTTCAGTTTCAGCATCAGCACTTCCAATGAATAGTCAGAATTGATTTCCTTTAGGATTGACTGGNCCACCTCATCCTCTGTCGTCTCCTTCTCCTTCTGCCTTCAATCTTTCCCAACATCAGGGTCTTTTCCAGTGAGTCAGTTCTTCACATCAGGTGACCAAAGTATTAGAGTTTCAGTTTCAGCATCAGCACTTCCAATGAATAGTCAGAATTGATTTCCTTTAGGATTGACTGGTTGGATTTCCTTGCAGTCCAAGGGACTCTCAAGAGTCTTCTCCAACACCACAGTTCAAAAACATCAATTCTTAGGCACTCAGCTTTCTTTATGGTCAACTCTCACATTCATACATGACTACTGGAAAACCATATGTTTGAGTAGATGGGCTTTGGTCTGCAAGATAATGTCTCTGCTTTTTATTTTACTGTCTTGGTTGGTTATAGCTTTTCTTTCAGGCAGCAAGCGTCTTATATTTCATAACTGCAGTCACTATCTGCGGTGATTTTGGAGCCCAAAAAATAAAGTCTGTCACTGTTTCCATTGTTTCCCCATCTATTTGCCATGAAGTGATGGGACTGGATGCCATGATCTTAGTTTTTTTAATGTTGAGTTTTAAGCCAGCTTTTTCACTCTCCTCTTTCACTTTCATCAAAAGGCTCTTTAGTTCCTCTTCGCTTTCTGCCAGAAGGGTGGTGTCATCTGCATATCTGAGGTTTTGATGTTTCCTGGCAATGACAGTCTTGATTGCAGCTTGTGCTTCATCCAGCCCGGCATTTTGCATGATGTACTCTCCATATAAGTTATAAGCAGGGTGACAATATACAGCCTTGACATATTCCTTTCCCAATTTGGAACCAGTCTGCTGGTCTGTGTCTGGTTCTAACTGTTGCTTCTTGACCTGCATGCAGGTTTCTCAAGAGGCAGGTGTGGTGGTCTAGTATCCTATCTCTTTAAAAATTTTCCAGTTTGTTGTGATTTACATAGTCAAAGGCTTTAGGATAGTCAGTGATGCAGAAGTGGATGTTTTTCTGGAATTATCTTGCTTTTTCTATGATCCATCAGATGTTGGCAATTTGACTTCTGGTTCCTCTGCCTTTCTAAATCAGATACCAACGTTTAAATTACCTATTTTATTTTACCTCTGGCAAAAACCACTTACAAGTTTGGTGATAAGGAGAAGGGCGTCATCTGGTGGTCAACGCCAAAAATGTCACAGTGGTTTTATGACTATAGTGAGTGAGGGTAGGGAGGGGGAGAGGGGTAGGGCAAAGTCCTCAGGGGAAAGGAGGAAAGGAAAAAACAAAAGACAAGAGTGGGCCACTTAGGACCACCTTTGGAGAAAAGCCCCTGAAATTGTGAGAGGGCAAAGATGAAACTATTCACCAGGTATTTGAATTGCTGCAATCACAGGGCACTGTTGAGCTGCCTTAACTGGGAAAAGAACAGAAGGAAAACAAACAAATCTGGTGAGGCCACCTGCCAGCGGTTGGTTAAGGCCTGCTGGGAGGTACAGGCAAAACTTGGTCTTGTGTTATAATAATATAGCCTTAGTGTGTTGTGTACTTGATTCATTCTTCATGTACACACACATGCTTAAAAACAAAAGCCTTTCTCTCAAATGCTGCAAAGTTCTTATAAGCCACACACTCTAATCATGACTAGAATTTTAAAATGCATGACTTTAAGCATTGAAGATATTTACAGATATCTCTAATTTTAATTTCTATAGACTTTGAGTCATCATTTTTTTCTTCCCCATTTTTGAATAAGTAATATGTAGATTTTAATACAGTATTAAGTTATTTCATTGACTATTTTACTAAAAATCCTTGGTTGCCCTGACATCATGCATGCATTTATTACTTGGCCTAGAATGCATACTGGTATCTTACATATTCGGTTTCTGAATAATTTTCTAAGCTGTTTACTCATATATATGAGGGGTACATATAGTCTGCCTTAAGCAGATGCTTCTATAGCTTCTCTTTCTTGGATGGGTGAAATAGCATTCTCAGTAAAGTCTTCTTTAGCATGAATATTTCCTGACAGCAATTTTTTTTTTTTTTTTAGCTAATAGTTATTGAGTACTTACTAGATGCCAGGCCTTGTTCTAAATGTTAATTTAATTCCTCTGAAGAATCCTATGACATGTATGCTCTTGTTATTCTGTTACCCTTATATTGTTGTGTGGAAACCAAGGCACAGAGAGTTTAGTTAACTTGCTGAAGGTTACACAGCTGGAAAATGATTTTGCTGATTTTTTTTTTTCCAGCTAGCCTAGCACAGAGTCAAATTCCTAACCAATACACAACATCTCTCTGAGTCAAGAAGACATATAGCTGATGCCACTGCACCTTTTTATGATACTCCTTTAAGTAACCATTCTGATGCCTAGAGACCATACTGTGGATATTTTCTGAGTGAGGAGAGGACCAGTTTTAATATTTTAGAATGTTTTGTTTCACACAGGCCAAAATTTCAAGAAACATTCTACTCTTCACATTAACACATTTAATAACTGAGGCCTGTTAATTTTTTAAATAACCAGTTATAAAATCTCAATTTTCTATAATTTTTCATAAATATTTGGAACTTTATTTTCTTTTCACACACAAAATTCTAACTATCAATTCACATTTCTATTTATTCTCTTTATCATTCAGGGAGTATCACAGTTTGGGTAGCCTTGAAGCACATGTGAATCATTTCTTCACCAGATTTGGGTAGAAAGTATTGTTATTTAAAAACAAAAATCAAATTCTGGCTTTTAACTAAAAAAATTCTAAAATAGAATTTTGCTGTTTTCTGTGCATTTGGTGGGGCGCTGAGCATAATACCAATACTTGTATAAACTTCAATGAAAGTCTTGTCAGTTAACCTTACTTTGCAACTCCATGAACTAGCCCAGATTTTATTCTGTAAACAGAGTGACCACATGACATTTTTGTAAAACAGTCAGCAAGAAACTTAGGTAATGCCAATGGAGCTTCACTCTGTGTAGGAAAGCATCTATTTTAAACATAGGTGTAACAAAGATCTGTCCTTTGTGTGCTTTTGAGTTCACAGTTTCCACTGCTCAACAAATGCAAAATCCTTTCTTTGTGCTTTGTGTGTGTGATTAAGAAAGTATTCCATGGAATTTTAAAAATCAAATTTAACTTCAAACGTGTTTATAAAAATTTTGAAACAATTGTTTAAGACAGGATAATATCAGAAACTTGCTTGTCCAAATAGCATTTTCTTCAGTAGGTCAAAATGTGTTAAGAATATTTAGAGGAGAAAGCCCACACAGGACAGCAGGCCTAAAAAGTGCAAATGCCAACAACTTTTAAAAAAGAGTTTGAACTAAAGAGAAAATTCAGGGTGGTTAGGATTTGGTGCTTTGACTGCCATCACCCACGTTCAATCCCTGAATGGGAAACAGATCCTGCAAGACATGCGGTGCAGCCAAAATGGAAAAAATAAAATCAAATAAAGAAGGAAAAGTAAGAACATTTTCTTAAAACGGTAAGGAGAGGAAATGAGGAAAATAGAGAGAGATGCAGCAGATGTGTATTATGGAACCAAAAACACACCAATGGAATGACAGGAAAAATGAATAATTAGAAATAGGTCATACCAAAGTAAAGATTAGTTGACTGAAAAAGAGAAATGCATTGAATACTGAAATGGGAAGGAGATAAATCAGCCAGTGGCGAGAGAAGCCCCAGACCAGAAGTGGTGTTCCCAAATGCCTGCATCTCACTACTGTCAAGTTATAAATCCCTGGCAGGCTGGCGAAATGAGGTGAGATTGTACTTACGCATTTCCTCAACTATAACATTGCTCAAAACTGTCTCTACCAAGGGACAGTTTTTTTTTTACACTTTTTACTAAAGTGCAATTATACCCTGAAAAGTGTTGATATATGCTGGTAGTTTTCAACCCTGGCCAAGTATCAGAATTGTCTGTTGAATTTATATATTCCATGGAATGATATGAGTGGTGAAAGTGAAAGAAAGTCGCTCAGTCGTGTCCAACTCTTTGCGACCCCATGGACTGTAACCTACCAGGCTCTTCTGTCCATGGGATTTTCCAGGCAAGAATACTGTAGTGGGTTGCCATTTCCTTCTCCAGGAGATCTTCCCGACCCAGGGATTAAACTCGGGTCTCCCGCATGGTAGGCAGACATTTTACCATCTGAGACATCAGGGAAGTCCATTATCATTATGGAATGATATGCATAAATATAAATATATATATTCCTGAACTCTAGTATTTTGACTGAGTTTGTGATGGGTGGTTCTGAGCATTTTATCTTTTTAGAAGATGTTTGATTAACATTACTGTTTTATTTGTTGAAATATTTACTGTATCCACTTAGCCACAACTTGCTTGCAAGGTTTTAATTTGTAGGGTCTTGGTCACATAAATGGGGTTCTGTGATGCTAGGTTCACTTGGAGGATGAGTTCCAGGTGACCCACTCTCTTCCAAGCCACAGGAGCAAGTAACACCTGGCTTCTAGAGCAGGATACATTTTTAACATAAATCTATATGTGTATACCCTTTAAATGAAGAAGGAATTCATAGGGCCTGGACTCCATCTTAGGCCTGTTCATGCTGATCATGCTCGGCCACCTTTCCAGTGGACTCTGAACTCTGTGTTTAGTGCCTATCAAAACAACAACAGAAGGATAAGACCCCCTCCAGACAGGGGAACCATGAAGATCATATCTAGGTTACTCATCGCCTAAGAGAAAACATACACTAATCACCCTTTCCTCCAGACAGGCCATACTTTTTTCTGTATCTATTGGAGTGTAACCTCGGGTTTATTAATTATTGGCTAATTGTTTGACTGTTTGAGCACATAAGATGGGGTTACTGGGATTGTATTTTCCTTGGTTTATGTAAGTCTCAAGGAATTTGGAGTGGTGGGTTCAGACACGTACACATGGGGTATAAAAGATTTTCACAAATGCTGGTTGGAGTCCTTGGCTAAGAGGAGACTCTGCCTTGGGCTTGCCGATGTAATAAACTGCACTCCACTATCTGCATTGTCCTTCTGAGTGAGTTTGTTTCCCAGAACGCGTGGCTACAACATATTTCTGTTCTGACAGTCATGACTTTTTGAGTCAATGTCATTGAGAAAAGTTTAGAAAAGAAGAAATTGGGAAAAGAAAATAAGAAAAAAGGAACTATATTGTACCTTCATGAATTAAAAAGCATGTGCAGATTTCATGTTTACATATGAACTGACCTCATACTTTTCCTCTGTAATGTTTGACATTTCTTCCTAGCTAAGTCTTCTTTATAAGGTGCAGGTTCTTAGTGGGAGAGGGTGTTGAAAGGTAGGAGTCCAAAACCTCTCAATTTGGGGCAGAAAAATGCAACCTCATCTAATTACTTTAGAAGTGATATAAACTCTGTGCCATGCAGAGCTTTCCTGCTCTCTCCTGGGTCTTTCCTCTACATTATTGGGTCTCTTCTCCCTTTTTACCCAAGTCTGATGTTATAGTGTAGGGCCATATTCTCATTCTAAGTCTCACCAATAGACATTTATCTATTAACCAGGATTGGGGTGGGGGTGGGGGAGAGAAGCCTTTTTCTTTTTCAATTTAACTAGAGTGACTATTACTGTAGAAATTTTCAAAAGCTGCAACTGGAAACTAAAGAGAAACTTTTTGATTGAGAAGTCCTTCTCAAATCATATTCAGATCCAATTCTGTTCTATTTTGCTTAAAAAAAAAAAAAAAAAAAAAAAAACCAGGGACTAGCCTGTCCGTAACCCTCTGTAATCTAATCAAAATCCTCCCAGGTGAGGGCCCTGTAGGCTTATAAATGACCTTAATCAAGTATTAGCCCCATCCTCCTATTAATCCCCAACTCTACAAAACATCTGGAGAAGGCAACGGCACCCCACTCCAGTACTCTTGCATGGAAAATCCCATGGATGGCGGAGCCTGGTAGGCTGCAGTCCATGGGGTTGCTAAGAGTCCGATAGGACTGAGTGACTTCACTTTCACTTTTCACTTTCATGCACTGGAGAAGGCAATGGCAACCCACTCCAGTGTTCTTGCCTGGAGAATCCCAAGGACGGCGGAGCCTGGTGGGCTGCCGTCTATGGGGTCGCACAAAGTCGGACACGACTGAAGCGACTTAGCAGCAGCAGCAGCAGCTACAAAACATGTATTCTTGTCTCTAAAACTGAAGAAGATTGAGAAAGGATTAATGGAAAAGAGAAAGGAACTGTTAAGAATTGAAGCGCAATTAGACAGGTGCAGAAGGCCAGGAAGAGGGTCCAGCGGCAACTGATTACTGAAGCCTACCTTTAAGTTCCTTCTCTCACATTATTTGCCGAAAAAGGAGTCACGCAGTACATGTTTGAATGGAGAAATTTGCAATTGTTTTTCTATTTTTTGAGTCTTTCCATACACAGGAGTTTCAGTACCAGAGCCTCTTCATGGCCAGGCTTATAGTTTGTCCCATTAAAATGCGGCCTTTAAAATTGAAAAATTAAAAGAATTGAAAGGGAAAGTCCTGTCACCTATAATTCTATGTACCTTTACATATTATTTTCACATTCTCCAAGGAACCATTATCTAATTTATTAGTTTCGTTTGCTCATGCGCAGTCGTGTCCGACTCTGCACCCTCATGGACTGTAGCCTGCCAGGTTCCTATGTCCATGAGATTTCCCAGGCAAGAATGCTGGAGTGCGTTGCCATTTGCTCCTGCAGGGCATCTCCATTCAGGGATGGAACCCGCGTCTCCTGTATNTTAGGCGCGGTGAACAGCCACCAATAAAGATACTTGCTATGTTTAGTGCATTTCGATGTCCTAGTTGGCTGGCGGTTTTAATGGCACAAAGCTTCGCGTTATCGCCCACACAATACATAGCTATGTAAATGAGGGCTCTTCGCGGACTAGCATTCATTGGCCGATTATCACTGTGATGGAAAGAAATCCCCTGCGTTACAAAGCTGGTTTCCTGTTAGCCAAGGCCTAGAGCTTCATAACGGTATCCGGAACAATGCGATTTATGCCCGGCTCTGAAGGGCGCTGGAACAAAGGCACATAGTGGTCTAACCGGTTCCGCACAGGTTTGTGTAGTGCTTGGCAGCCGGCCCACTGCTGGGTGGGATGAAGCCAGCCTCCTTTTCCTCTGCGGTGAGTCTCGGGTACAGAAAATGGGCTCAACTGCCTTTTTCGGCAAGTGAATTTTCCTTCCACTATCCCAACTCCGTAAAACTGGCGACTTTACCCAAAGTTCTGAGCTGTGGCTGATTCTATACAAATCGAAACTATTGTGTTTAGTGATTTTCCATACAGGAAATAATTTTTCTTCAGAGGTCCTATTATACAAATGAATTTAGATAGTATATGTCCTAGTGAATCGTCTGTAGAACATGGCTGTGTGTGAAACTGCTTATAGTTTTGCATTGACTTTGTTCGAAGTCATCCCAAATAGCAAGGCCCCAAACAAGATGAACAGTATAAATGTATTATGAGGATCTTTAAGGCTAAATTACAAATTAGTTAAAAACTATATTGTTTAAAGTGAAAAAGATGCTTTTCCTAAGCAGGTTTGGAATTTAAAGGTTACATTGAGCCTCCAACATCTCTATACATCGTTTAACATTTTTCAGTCTGTGTAGGGCAATATGAACAAGACACCCTCTTCACTGACAACCACAATTATATTGACTATATTACAAAATCAAATTTTAATATATGTGCTTAACATATAGAAAATAATCTGCTTTCATAGTAACAAAGACAATTTTCAATATTCTTGCAAATTGTAAAACGAAAACGTTACACAAAATCACAGTGGAAAGATGTTTAAATATGTAAAAAAAAAAAAAAAACTTCCCACTAACCCAAATTGAGACCTTGGTTTCCCTATATTAACCCCTGTTAAGTCCACGGATACGGAGTTCAGAACCCTTATACAGAATGATACATAAAAGTACATACTGGAGTAGAATTAGGTGAAGAAAAGAAACGTAACATGGTAAAACGTAATTGAGGCATAGATCTCCACTCAGAAACTAGGCCTAAACTTTAAACAGCAGCTCTCGAAGAGGAATTCTCTTGTGGTGCAGATGGTAAAGAATATGCCTGCTAATGCAAGATACTTGGGTTTGATCCCTGGATCGGGAAGATGCTCCTAGAGAAGAGAATGGCTGCCCCTTCCAGTATTGTAAGATCATTTAAGAACTTAAGGAATGTGCCCTAATTTTGTTAGGATGGACAGTTCTCTGGAATTGGACACTACCTGCGCTAAAGTATCTGTACTGTATGTCCAATAAGATACATTTCACCACAGCACAGGTTCATTTATGAAATACTTAGAACCAGTAATCTTCCAGAGATTTCTGGAAACGATGTTACACCCTCCTAAAATGTTAGGTGGCTCTGAAAAGAGCCTTTGGGTTCTATGAAAATTGGTAAAGAAGTGTTACTTCTTAGTTGTTGCTTTCCTAGTATTAGTTTTCTGCTCGATCAGCTTAGGATTCCCAGTTTGGGGCTTTCCTGCCCTGGCCTTCGCTGGACTCTTCCGTTGTTTGCATTTGGTTCTTTTAGTTTCCCCCGGTTCCTAGAAGTATCTGAGCCGCCGTGGTCTTCGGCCTAGCTCTTTTGTTGGCTTTACCATTCTTCGGAGACTTTGAATCTCTGGATAAGACCAGCTTCCTACTCTCCGCAGAAGCAGGTTTTTACTGTTCCCTTACTAAGCTCAAGAGCAGCCTTCTTGCTGAACTTGAAAGAGGCGGACGCACCTATATCTCTCGTCTGTACCAGGATTCCCTTGCTCACCAGGCCTTTGAGACCCAGCTTGATGCGACTATTGTTTCTCTCCACATCGTAACCTGCAGCTGATAGTGCTTTCTTCAGCGCAGCCAAGGACATACCAGCTCTCTCCTGGGAGACCGAAAGTGCCTCAGTAATCAACTTGGACACTGATGCGCTTGGTGTTTTCCGACTCACACCCATCAAGCCAACTGGCTTCTTAACCCGCTTCCTTGCTTGAGGTTTGTCCATGGAAGCCGGAACCTGGTCGGCTGTAGCAGCAGGCGCCGTCTCAGACATAACAGCAAAGAAAAATAGAACACACCATCCAGCAAATACGACAAAGTGTCGCGGGTTGCGGGAGAGGGTAAAAGGCCCTCAGGGCCTTATATAGGGCAGGATGCGCTGTGATTGGTTCATCGCTCAGGCACCGCCCCCGCCCCTTGGGGGAGGAGCATTTGTGTTTGTTTCAATTCCAAAAATTGAATACCTCAAAAATCTCTTGCACGGAATTGCCCAGGTTCTACTGCTGAATAATCCATAGAGATACAGATATCAGATGCCTTTTCAATTTTTAATGAAAAATGACTCTGCATGCCAAAGCTATTCAATAAACCTCTCAGTTGTCACCAAAATTTAAAGAGAAGAACAAAACCTCCTCTTTTCCTTGTAAATATAAAAGTAATTTTAAAGGAAAGACTTATCTCATGTTTCCTGAGTGGTCTTCCAAATGGTTGGCTTCCAGTTGGTGGAAAAAGTAAATTATTCACACCTTTATTCTAGTTGAAAATTATTTTGTACATGAGGGAAGTAACACAGATATCTTAGAAGTCTCACTGCAAACTTGAAAGATGCTTTTAGAATTGTTGAAAAAACTTCAGGTACCACCTTATTTGGGCAAACACAATCTAATAAACCATGATCTACAGGCATGTGGATTGTTTCTGACTAAAACAACTTCTCAGTCTCTACAGCTTGATAGCTGACCTTCAAGCATGAAGTAAATAATACGGATCTCACACATGATATCTGCTTGGCCAAAATCAGGTTCCCTTGTGGCTGGCGTCCTAAACTGAGTTTTGTTTCTGGTTTCGTTAGCTGAAACCTTACCCCTATGCCCACTCCCATCTCCTTGACACTTCACTGTAAAAAAACAAAAAACAACGAAACAGACACAATCCCTCTCCTTAATATAAAATGTGAGGCAGGAACTCTGATATGAAGAGCTCACTGGAAACCACAGACCCAGATTCTAAACGGACTGGCCTGGCAGGTGTGTCTACAGAGCTGTGGGAAAAGAATGATTACGATAATGTAATACTTCTTCTTCTGAAATACTTCAGAGGAAATCAGATGATGAGACTTGCAAACTTCTGATTGCAAGAAATAGAAAATAGAAAAATCTTTTTCACTCTCTTTGCTTCACATCCATGTGCCCACATGTGTACCTACAGACAAACATCTGAAACAAAAACTGAAAACAATGCTACCTTAAGGGCTCTCTGATATATTTTAATCTAGTTTATTTTTTAAAACTGCTGGTTGTAAATCATAAGATTGATTTCACAGCCTACTAATACATTCTGACCCTTTGAAAATTTTTTCTCCTTAGATTACATTTTACTGAGGACTCTCTTTTAATGTGTATTTGGTTTCCCTGAACTTTGGTGATCCCTTAGAGGTTGTGCCATTAAATGTCAATGATTTAGGGTTGGAATATGGAATGGACAGAATATATCATTGCTGTAAAAATAAAGAATGGAATTAAAAAAAAATTCTTAGATTCCATAATTTAATATTCATAGAAAAAGGACTCATATTTTGCATTATAAATCTAAAATATACCATAAAAACAAGCTCACACATATATACAGTATATATGTGAGAATCGTTGTCCCAAATATTTTTCCCTCAAAAAATAAAAAAATGTAGGAATTTATTTTATATATGAGGAACCTGAGTCACAGAAAAGTCACATAACTTGCCTAAAGTCTTAGAGCTAGTGAGCAGGAAAGCTGGGACTTTATTTCAAGAAGTCTATCTTCAAAAGGCTCTGCTTGTCCTATCTCACTCTTAGTCTTCTCAGGCTACTCAAACAAAATAGACTGGTAGCTTAAACAATAGAAATGTATTTCTTCACAACTTTTGCGGCTAGAAAAGGCCAGGGTGCCAGCATGGTCGTGTTCCGGTGACACCTCTTTTCCTGCGCTATAGACGGCTGCCTTCGTGCTGTGTCCTTATACAGTCTTTCTTTAGTGCATGCGCACCGGAAGAGTGATGACTCCCTCTTTCTCTTCTTGTGAGACCGGGAATCCTATTGGATAAGGGACCCATCTTTATGACCTCTTTAACCTAAATTACCTCCTAAAAGCTCTGTCTCCAAATATAGTTACAAAGGGGGTTAAGTGTCTCAGCAAATGAATTCGGAGAGGGGCAATGCATAAAGCAATCCATAGCAACATCTTTCTCATGTACTGGTTAGGAGGCTTATATGAGACAAAGCAGGTAAAAGTAGTTTTAGTTACACAGGACCAAACATGGTTCATTATTCTAGCATTGTCCTGGACAGAGAAGGCACCTAATAAATAGTTGTTTCTTGATCTTAACCTAAGCTCCTACCTACTTATTCTTTACATGGTGCTTTCCCATGGGATGATTGCAGTCACATCCACTATTTTACAGCAGTTTATTTTTCATGGGGTCATGGCTAATAAAAGCATGGGGAAAAATACTACCTCCACTCATAATAAAGGAAATTACAGTTCAATTTTTTTTTTAAATCTATCTGGTTAACAATGCTGTAAAAGTGTTCTCAGTAAAAATGACAGCTATGAAAACAAGAATTTTTAAATTATACAGAGATTATGAACTGGCATAGTCCTTCTGAAAAGTAATTTGACAATGTATATATTAAGAATATTAAAAAATTATTTTACCTTGGGATTTAGTATTCTACTTCTAGAAGTCTATTCTAAGGAAATAAATATTTAAACAAAGATTTACATATAAAGAAGTGTGACCTATATGACTTATAATACATAAAAATGGAACTCAATCTAAATAGGCAGTAACAGAGGACTACTTGCATAAGTAATAATATACCCATAAAAAATGTGTTTCTAGGCATATTACCTAGAAAACTCAATATGTGTACATATATAGCATGATACTTAAATTTGGTTTTTAAATGACACATATTTTTATAGGTGAATTTCATATATGTTCATATTCATATATTCATAGCTCTTATATACATATAGAAAAGAAATACTAAGATTTGTTTTAATTTTGTTATGTATTTTTCTTCTTGAAAATTTCTCAAATGACCATTTAATATTTTTATACTCAAAATAAATGCTTTAGCCAAGTTCTCATTGATTTTTCTATGATTGCTGAAAATATCTTTTATCTGCTTCTGGTATCAGTCATTTTCATTGACTTATTTTTGAGATATAATAAAGTCCAGCGGTGACCAGTAGTGGGAAAATACTTTTCTAAAGCCCATTTGCTCCTCCTGTAAAAAGAGAGATTGATTGATTAATTCACTTCTATAATTCATCAAATATCTGATAACTGACTCAGAACAACAATAATCACAATGGCTAATGTTATTTGGGTGTTTGTTCTGTGCTGGGCAGTGCTCTAACCACTTTATAGGTACCAATGCATTTATTCTTGCACAAGCTTCTGAGGTACCTATAATGGTACTCCGTGGTTTATAGTTGAGGAAATTAAGGCTCAGAGAGATTGAGTTTCCCAGGTGGGACAGCTGTTGGATGGTGTACCATCCTCTACAGTAAACCCCAAACCCTCCAGTGCTTGAATCTGTGTGCACTCGTAAATAAAAGATGAGCATGATCTAGTTAGTGTCCAGTAAGTCAGGTTTGAGTTAAGTCTTGAAGGGTGGGTAGTCATTTATCAGGTGAGGAAAGAGTGTTAGGGCTTTTCACAAAGGAGACATAGTGACAAAGACCAGGTGGTGGGGATTTTCTAGGGTGAGGAGCTTTGTGGTGAGCCTTGTGGAGCCGCCTGTGAGGAATGAGGAAGGCGCTTGCATGACAACAGGTGGATGAATTCCAGCTTGTTATTCCCACATTAAGCAGTTTTAACAGTTCCTAGAAGCCTCCCTTCTCTCAGATGCTCATCCCTCTGGGCTGCTGGCAGATGAAGTCATTCCTCACTTTTAAATAAGCCAAATCACACATCTAGTGGAAATATACCCAAATGCTTAGTCTCTTTCTTGGGTTGTTACAAAGTGTATTTTCCAACCCCTCTTCAGGTGCTAGAAGAGACAAGTACTCAAGACACTTCAAAAGTAGAACCTATAAGGCTTTGATTTCTCTTCTTTTTCTCATTCCTGGGTCTTCCTGCAAGAGCTGGGTAAGCACTTTGCAACTAACATTTTACTGTTTGAGAATAAACTGAGTTAACAGAGGAAAGCACTTAGACTAGTAGCTGGCTCATACTAAGTGCTACACTAGTATTAGCTACTCTTGTTATATTGAACATTTTAATGAATGCTAATGTGCAAATTATATCTACCGATCCTCTTGATTCCCCTGTTTTACATTTTCCCTTTCCATAGCACTAATTCTTTCTCATATTCTATATAATGACTTATTGTAACTATTGCTTGTTGCCTATCTTCCCTGGCTGGGATGTAAACTCCAAGAGGACAGTGACTTTGTCTTTTTCCAAGAGATCATCACTGAAGATGGCTCCTTAGCCTCGAAACAAACAAGAACCAGAGGATGGTCTGTAGGGCCAAAGGAGAAAGGGAAGGAACCCTTCCTTAGACCATCCTGCAACTCTGTCTACATTCCTTCTGTGGTAGAAATAACAAAGATGGAGTTCTAGCATATGTGGGAGGCTACAAACCAAGAAAAGCAAAGCATGTGCAAATCTGACTGCAGTGTAGAACATGAGAGAGAGAGGCCACAGACAGAGGGCAGGGGGAAGAGCCCTTCAAATTGTGTTTCATGTCAGTAAATGTAAGTCATTAGACATTTGTCCAAACCCATAGAACGTACAACATCAAGAATGAATCCTAAGGTCAACTACAGACTGTGGGTGATCATGCTGTTGTGTCAATATAAGTTCATCCTTGGTCGCTTAAAATATATATATATATATATACCATTCTGATGAGTGATGTTGATAATGGGAAAGGCTACACGTTTGTGTGTGTGTGTGTGGTGGGGGAGGCAGGGGATATTTTAGAAATCTCTGTACCTCCCTCCCAATTTTGTTGTAAACCAAAACTGATCTAAAAATATCTTATAAAAATCTATATGTAGGAAAAAAAATCCAATCCACTCACACTATTTATGTCTAGAATTGATGGAGTCAGGCTCAGTCTCATATGCTTAGAGTCAAGCATGCTGAGCACTTTCCAGAACCTCCAAAATACTTTCACCCTGATGCTTGCTGGTATCTTTGACCCACCTTGGAGGCTAGCAGGCATTCTTCCTTTCAAGATCTCAGAACTTGCATCATCTCTGTAGAATTCTTAAATATGTAATTGTATTTGTTTCTTTCAATTTTAAAAAATATATGGATTTCAGTGCACTAAAGCCAAAATGCATGTGTTTAAAAATCTAGTGAGTAACATCTATCATCTGAATTGTTCATGCAAATCCAACAATAAAGAGGGCACATTTATATCTTTGATATTTTTATATCTTGTCCTACAAGATAAGAGATAAGAGAGATAAGGTCTATTACAGAAAAAGTGAAAAGAAAATAAATAAAAACAAAGAAGAAGAGGAGTAGAGAAAAAAGAAAATGAGAATAAGGTTTTATCTTTATTGCTTTTGAAGCCAGTTCTTTTACTGTTCCAGAACTTGGGCTGAAAGTGATAAGATCAAGGTTTTACCCCAGTATCTCCTCCTCTATGTCAGTTTCCTCACAGAATGAGACAAGCCTCAGCATTTTTGTTCCTTCATCCCTCCGGGCCTGCAGCTGGGACATCTAACACCATGAATACCCATAGAAAGACAAAACTAGCTCCTTCTATTAATTATAATACAAATTGCTTATTACATGATAAGGTTATGTGAGTCTTTAAATATGCAAATCAAAGCCTCATTTTCCTCTCTCAGAACTGATGTGAGACAATAAGAAAGTCACTGATTCTCCAAATTTATTTTTCCTAATTTACAATAAACGTATAGTACCTGAGGATATGTTAAGTTAATTTTCAGAGTCCAAAAAGTTTAATCAGAGTCTAGATTTGCTGACAAGTTCACAGGCAACTGTGTATTTGGCCCAATTTATTTTTGTGCTTAGTCATCCAGGATTGCACAAGGTGAAAGTTTGGAAAAGCTAACTCATTTTTAATGCCTTTGAATTTAGGTCTGTTGGACTGCAAAGTACTGAATCTATACATCTTTACAAATCTGGAAGTTTCAAAACAAACTATAGCTATCATTCTTTATGTCCTTAGGTATATGCTTAGGGACCTAATCAAGTATAAATGGAGAAAGAAAATGCATGTTCGTTCGACTTGTTGGGCCAACGTAAATTCAATGGAATCCATTGGCAATCTTTTCATATTGCTTTTGAAATTCCTATCACGATCTTCAATCATAAGCTGCCTTAGTTCCCTTTAGGATGTAAAGAAGGATATAAGTGAAATTTGTCCAACATCACACAAAAAGTGAGTACCTACTATGGGCCAGGCACTCTTCAAAGTATGTTCTATGCATTAAAGGTCTTTGATCATCACAAACATCTAGAAGGTACGTGCTATTACTATCATCCTCAATATAGAGAAGAAGCACAGAGAGATTAATGGCTTGCATCAGTCTCACAGCTAATAATTGGCAAGCTGGGAGTTAAATTTGGAGGCTCTGTCTCCAGGGGCTACACTTTAGTCGTCAGGGAGCAATGCTGTGCCGTCACTTTACTGGCATCATATCATTTCTAGGACAAATATTTTATATTTGTCATTTCATTTAATCCTCAGCCCATCTTCATAAGTAGGTAATTATTATCACCCCACAGGCTCAGAATAGTAGGTCTGTCAAACAGTAACTCAAAGTTGTTCTACTAATTATTAGCACACTGTTTACTTGTGTATAAGGTATGTCAAGCAATAGATTATTTCATCCAAAAAGGTCAAAAAAGATGTCTATATAATAGAAAGAAGGGAGAAAATGCCTGTAGACTGTCCATGAACAGGATATCATGTTTGTACATTATTTTCAGTAGGAAAGAGTTCACTTTGGACAATCTGTTCTTACGTAGACCAAAGAGGATTTAAAAATAATAATGATGATTCTCTATAAATTCTCAAGATTGGCTGTGAAGCATAATGTGACAGGCTGCCTCTGTGTAATATATTCCACCAACTCTCAATCAGTATTTTCATTTTAGGTAGGCTATATCTTCACCATTTCCAGCATCAAAGTCTCTCAACTTCCCTACTCTGATCAAGACTCTTATAAAGCTGTAGTGAGTTTTAGTCTCCTCTTTGGAACATTTTGTCATCTGCATATTAAAGGAGGAGAACAAAAAATTCATGAGGGCAATCACACATATAATTTTTTTAAAAATTTGAAATCTCTTTTATCTTCAAGTACTTAATTGATATGTCTTAAATAGAAGAAATAGAAATAGAGGAAAACAATAGAATGTAAAAGATTAGCGATCTCTTTGAACAAAGCTAGTGGAGGTGATAGAATTCCAGTTGAGCTACTTCAAACAAAGCTAGTGGAGGTAATGGAATTCCAGTTGAGCTACTTCAAATCCTAAAAGATGATGCTGTGAAAGTGCTGCATTCAATATGCCAGCATTTGGAAAACTCAACAGTGACCATAGGACTGGGAAAGATCAGTTTTCATTCCAATCCCAAAGACAGGCAATGCAAAAGAATGCTCAAACTACTGCACAATTGCACTCATCTCACATGCTAGCAAAGTAATGCTCAAAATTCTGAAGCCAGGCTTCAACAGTACATGAACCATGACTTCCAGATGTTCAAGTTGGATTTAGAAAAGGCAGAGGAACCAGAGATCAAATTGCCAACACCAGCTGGATCATGGAAAAAGGAAGAGTTCCAGAAAAACATCTACTGCTTTATTGACTATGCCAAAGCCTTTGACTGTGTGGATAAACTGTGGAAAATTCTGAAAGAGATGGAAATACCAGACCACCTGACCTGCCTCTTGAGAAATCTGTATGCAGTTCAAAAAGCAACAGTTAGAACTGGACATGGAACAACAGACTGGTTCCAAATAGGAAAAGATGTACGTCAAGGCTGTATATTGTCACCCTACTTATTTAACTTATATGCAGAGTACATCATGAGAAATGCTGTGCTGGAAGAAGCACAAACTGGAATCAAGATTGCCAGGAGAAATATCAGTAACCTCAGATATGCAGATGATACTACCCTTATGGCAGAAAATGAAGAGGAACTAAAGAGCCTCTTGATGAAAGTGAAAGACAAGAGTAAGCTTAAAATTCAACATTCAGAAAATGAAGATCATGGCATCCATTCCCATCACTTCATGGCAAATAAATGGGGAAACAATGGAAACAGTGACAGACTTTATTTTTTGGGCTCCCAAATCACCACAGATGGTGACTGCAGCCATGAAATGGAAAGACATTTGCTCCTTGAAAGAAAAGTTATGACCAACCTAGACAGCATATTAAAAAGCAGAGATATTACTTTGCCAACAAAGTTCCATCTGGTCAAAGCTATGGTTTTTCCAGTAGTCATGTATGGATGTAAGAGCTAGACTATAAGGAAGGCTGAGCACCCAAGAACTGATGCTTTTCAACTGTGCTGTTGAAGACTCTTGAGAGTCCCTTGGACTACAAGGAGATCCAGCCAGTCCATCCTGAAGGGAAGCAGTCCTGAATATTCATTGGAAGGACTGATGCTGAAGCTGAAACTCCAGTACTTTGGCCACCTGATCTGAACAACTGACTCATTTGAAAAGACCCTGATGCTGGGAAAGGTTGAAGGCAGGAGAAGGGGATGGCAGAGGATGAGATGGTTAGGTGGTATCACTGACTCAATGGACATGAGTTTGAGTAAGCTCCAGGAGTTGGTGATGGACAGGGAGGCCTGGTGTGCTGCAGTCCATGGGGTCACAGAGAGTTGGACATGACTGAGCAAATGAACTGAACTGAACTGAACTGAACTGAAAATAGAAGAACAGTTCTCAAAGATCATCTTCACGGAATTAAGTTAAATAAGTGTCAATTTTTCTAATTGCAGTTTTAACTACTTGAGCCACAGTCTTTTGTTCAAGAACTTTTAGTCAAGGTACAGAGGACTACATTGTAAGGATTTAAAATCATTTTGAAATACTCGTGAGTCCTCATTCTCTCAGTAATGATCCCGTGTACTGTAGCTGGGCAGGCTCCTCTGTCCATGGAATTTTCCAGGCAGGAATATTGAGTTACCATTTCCTCCTTCAGGAGATCTTCCCAACTCATGACTCAAACCCATGTCTCATGTGACTCCCACACTGGCAGGCACTGCACCACCTGGGAAAGCCAAACACAGAGCGTATTCTAATACTTGGGAAGAACAAATCTGAAATCTAATCATTGGAAAAACAGATAATGGAGAAAAGGTCAAAGAGTAACACGAAAGGAAGAAGAAGGAAAAAACGATCTATTCTAGATCTCATCTGGATCTGTAGAATCTTAAGAGGAAGACTTCCTACTTCCCAAATTCTGAAAATCTTTTAGTTGTTATCCAGATTCACTTTTCAACGAGAGTGTATATCTAAGTGGTAGAATTCTAAACGTGTTTACTATGTGAAAAAAATAATCCATTAGTCCTGAAGCTTAAAAACACTCATACTCACTTGTTATGTCTTTGAGCTAATCAACATTTTTGTAAAATCTGAACTAGTTTGTGCTTGCTGTTGGAGTTATTTTTGGTTACATGACTATAAAGTCTATGGGTGGTTTTACCAACAGTATGAGAGATTTGGATAGTCAATTTTTATTGAGGGGATGGTTGATAAATATAATTATAAATTCAACGTTTTTAACAGCAGCTCTAAAAGTGCATTTACTTTATCAGCATAAATAAGACAACACATATTAAATTGAAATTACTATGTTAATGCATGCTTCCCCAGTGGTTCATATGGTAAAATTCTGCCTGCAATGCAGGAGACACAGGTTTGATCCCTGGGTAAGGATGATACCCTGAAGAGGGGAATGGCAACCCATTCCATTATTCTTGCCTAGGGAATTCCATGGACAGAGGAGCCATGTGGTCACAAGGAGTCAGACACAACTGAGTGACTTACACACACATGTCGCATTAATGAATAACTTCCCATTAAATGAACAGACCAAGCATAGCCATTGTCTGTATATAGATCTGTGTTTCTCTGTAGCTATAGTACTTGGTAGAGTGAGAGCTGTTTGTATTAACAGCCCTTTTAGGAAGCAGGCAACTATATTCCTTCACAGGCATAAAGAAACTGGGAGGCCATCCAAAACCTTCCTTGTTCTCTGGGCTCACATGTATCCTTTACTTACACCCTTTACAAATTTAAAATGGCAAAAACAAGCATGCCTATTCCCATTCTCCAAAGGCATCTATATGCTCTCTAACCTATTAATCTATGATCATTCTCAACTGTGTAAAAATAAAAGGCTTGCACAGTTCTGATTGTTTTTAGTGATGTGTATTTTGTACTCTCCAATTTAGAAATTGCTCAGGTATCCAAAGATTAGGCATTCATTTACTCAATTTAATACCACCTAAATTTTGTAGTATCTATAAACTTTGAATTCACGATTTAAGCTGACACACTGATTCAATATGATTTGTAAACTTATAAAAATTAATTCCATTTTAAAAGTGACATTACCTATCCACTTTATCACTATCTTGTGATAATTTAGTTCAATGCATAGTTAACATAATGTAGAATTTTAAATAAATAGATGTTAACTCATCTAATCACTAAAGTGAGTTGAAGTAACTTAGCAAGTTTAAATTAGCTCTTTTTTTTTTGAAAGAAAATAATCCCTAAACTTGGGTAAACTAGAATTAGTTTCTATTAGTTACTATTATGGTAACATTACTTTTACATTATGACAATAATAAATAAAAAGACATAGATCCATTTTGTAAAGCAAATTTTTAAGCCATTAAATTTATCCAAAAAGTTATATTAGAAATGTTTGAGTTTTTCCTATAAAATTACATGCCACAGATTAAAATATTTAAGTTGTTTGAAGATAGTGGAGTAGTTCTGTTTCTTATCTCATAACTTGTTAACAATCACTACTAATTAAATTCAGTGAAACTTTGTCTTTTTTTGCCTGAGTTACCACTTAAGACGTAGCCACATTTAAAGAATCAGGAGAATTTGATTTTCCTCTTATTTTAAATTGATGTATTTAGCCTTTATATCAGCTATTTAAAATTTGAGTTTACATTATAATTTTTAAAATTTCCTGCCAAAGTAATTTGTTTAAAATTATTTGTATTCATTAAGCTTTAAGATTCTCAATCACTGTACAATTTTTAGAGGAGCTAATTGTGAAATGTAACAAAAATTAGATATTTAATTTAAAAACAGCACAGAGATTTAAGTATGTTAATCGGTTAAACAAACAAACGTGATTATGATTAGAGATGCATTGGGGAACACCATGGCTGAGAATATGAGTAAAGTCTCTCATATCCTTCAAAGGTTGGTAGGAAGTTCTAGTTTCCAGTGCCATATCCCTCACAATGAACTCTTTAAGGATTATAAACTATTAAATGTTTGTTTTAACACAGGTATTGAAAGTGCTCTCTCTCTTTTTTAAATGTAATTCAATAGCTCTACTTATAATGGCATATTTCTTCTCTCTCCTGACTTAAAGAAGAGACAATTTTTTTTTTAATTACTGAATCATAAACTTTTGAGGCTTTGGGATACTGAGACAGGCCAATTGCATGAAGAAGATTCTATTTCCTTGTTTTTTTTCTTCAGTTTACTGTTGAGTCTACAATTTTATTAAGGTAAAAAGTTTTAGGTGGCCATTTAATATTCACATTATTTTTGAAGCAGGAATATTGCTTTTGCTGATAGTAACAATTATTTGGACTCATATTGAGTAATCACAGAGACAATTTTGAAAGAAACTCTGATTTTTAGTTAAAAGAACACACAGTATATAGAAACAAAACACCAAATACAGTTGATCCCATCAAAGGCTAGAAAGATAAACACCAGCTTCCTGATCCTGTGTTCTCAATTGCCAGAAAATATCAGAATCCTCCAACAACCCCCAAAAGATTAAGAAATGAACCAAATTCGACTCTGTCCTTTGCCACCAATTAGGTGACTCAGGGGTGAAGAATCCACCTGTAATGAAAGAGACTTGGTAGAAGCCTCAGGTTCAATATCTGAGTCTGGAAGATTCCTTGGAAAAGCAAATGGCAACCCACTTCAGTATTCTTACATGGAGAAAGGACCCTGGTAGTCTACAGCCCATGAGGTCACGAAGAGTTGGACACACTTTGGCCATTCAACAGTAACAAAATCTCTTACTGTGCGTGGGCGATCAGTTGCTCAGGCTCAGTCGTTGAGTCAATTTTCCAGGCAAGAATACTAGAGTGGGTTGCCATTTCCTACTCCAAGAAGGTCTACAAGATCCAGGGGATCTTCTTGATCTAGGGATGGTTGCATCTCCTCCACAGGCAGGTGGGTTGAATTCTTTACCACTGCGCCAATCACTTAATGATCTAATCATAAAAACCACTAATGTGTATCCAATCTAAACACCAAATCAAGAAGCAAATTGGGTAAAAATTTTAGTATGCATGAACCAAGGGAGGAGAAACAGAAAACTCGAAAGTGCCCAGGGCTAGACGAACTATATATTAAAGTCACATTTCTATTGATTCCTAAGGTAGGACTCAGGTAAACAATGTCTCCGTGGACTCTTCAGAAATAAACTGTCAAGTGTAAATGATTAGCCAGGCTGCTCTTGTACTGAAGAGAAATCAAGCAAGAATTACTTCCTCCAACAAAGACAAACCAAAATTTATATGTGAGGAAAACAACAGGAAGAGAACGAAATAAAAACCTTGTAGGCAGCCTGGGTTTTTTGAACCTGTTCGAACCTAATTTTCAAACCTATGTTTGAACCTATTTTGGGTAAACAGATTAGGCAGTGAGGAGAAGTTGCTCTGATTTGGATCCTCAAGCATGGGGCAGGCTCACCAGAGGTATAGGAAAAAAATCCTATGACAGCTGTTAAGGGACTTGGAAACATAGTTTGAAGAGCTGGTGTGAAAAGCATATGCCACTGACCTATATTTACACTTCTACCTTATTTAGGCCCGGGCTGCACATCAGTTTTTAGCGTAACTTCCAGGTTAGGCAGCCGGTGATTATGGAGCTGTTCCAATGGAGCCCTAACTAGCGAGCGCCAGACAGGCCTCTGTATTTTTCGCAGGTGTCAAAGAAAACGGAACACTTAAGATCACAGGGTTTTAACGTTAAGTAATCAAATCACATTGCATCTTACCCCAAATCGTTAAACAAATTTTTTGTTTACCTTGTAGCACAGATTTTAGTACTTTAATCTACTCATCATTTTTAGAGAATGGAAACGTTACTCCGACGTGCGGTCTTCCTCTCCCCCAACCCGTCCCGCCCAGGCCAGTCCAGCGACTGCCTGGTTTGGGAATTTTGTGTGCTACAGACTGTATGCTAAATACAATTGCGACACTTTTCCTCCGCCCGCCTATTTTCCCTGCCTTCTGTTACTACCCCACAGTTCAGCCGTGATGGAGACCTGTCGAATTGCAAGCCCCTTAAACTGATATAAGGCACCAGCCTCCTATGTAGATTTTTATAATTTCTCATTCAGATTAGCATGCTAGTTCCGTCAGCCCTTAGGCGCATTAATCAAAGTCCAACGTACATAGATTACAGCTCTCTCTGTGCACACATGGGTGGCTCTTAAAAGAGCCTTTGGGGTTAGGTATAAGGACGCTTACTTGGCAAGTTTACTTCGAGCTGGTGTACTTCGTGACAGCCTTGGTGCCCTCCGACACGGCATGTTTGGCCAATTCCCCGGGCAACAGCAGGCGCACGGCCGTCTGGATCTCCCTGGATGTGATGGTCGAGCGCTTGTTGTAATGCGCCAGGCGCGATGCCTCGCCCGCAATACGCTCGAAGATGTCGTTGACGAAAGAGTTCATGATGCCCATGGCCTTGGACGAAATGCCAGTGTCCGGATGGACCTGCTTCAGTACCTTGTACACATACACAGAGTAGCTCTCCTTGCGGCTGCGCTTGCGCTTCTTCCCATCCTTTTTCTGGGCCTTGGTCACCGCCTTCTTGGAGCCCTTCTTCGGGGCAGGAGCGGACTTAGCTGGCTCAGGCATTTTAAAACCTGAAGACAAAAAAGATAAATGGAAAATAGGAAGCGAATTTCTGCTACTTATAGGGCCTTTATGCTAATGAGGGATGCAGAGCGCGTCTTAGTTAATTGGAAGATAAACAGCAAGGTTGTCATCTATGGGCAGAACTATGCAAATGAGGTATGGAAATTCAGCTTTTCTATTGGCTATTTCGCTGAGTCTCGTTAATAGCCAATCAAACAACCGGATTTACTCCCCAGGAAATGCCTATAAAAGCAGCAGTGTTGTACCTAGTGTTAGGCTTGGTGTATTTTGACAGGCAGTCTTGTTTGTTTTTTTGCCATTTTTCCTTTTATATTTGCTATGTCTGGACGTGGCAAGCAAGGCGGTAAGGCGCGAGCAAAGGCCAAGTCTCGTTCTTCGCGGGCGGGGCTCCAGTTTCCCGTGGGGCGAGTCCATCGTCTACTACGCAAGGGCAATTACGCTGAGCGGGTAGGTGCTGGGGCCCCGGTGTACCTAGCAGCGGTGCTGGAGTATCTGACGGCTGAGATCTTGGAGCTGGCGGGCAACGCTGCACGCGACAACAAGAAGACCCGTATCATCCCGCGCCACTTGCAGCTAGCCATCCGCAACGACGAAGAGCTCAACAAGCTGCTGGGCCGTGTGACTATCGCTCAGGGTGGTGTGCTGCCCAACATCCAGGCGGTGCTGCTGCCCAAGAAAACCGAGAGCCACCACAAGGCCAAGGGCAAGTAATTGAACTCAGACTTGAGTTTCCGGAAGTGCTTTCAAACCCAAAGGCTCTTTTCAGAGCCCCCACTCTTTCAAAAGAAGAGCTAGTATCACTGTGTATTTGTAAAAAGACAAAAGGTAAGTTTTTACGAAAGCTGAAGCATTACAAGAAAATTCTTTATTCTTACAAAATGTTCAAAGTATAAAATAAGCCGATTAAGGCTTTATTCACAAAGTGGTTATGCGTTTCTGACAGGTGATGTGGCCTTGGAAGGTAGAGTCTAAGGGTTTAACTGGCCTCAGTAAACTTGTTTTGACATATTTGGATGACGAGAGCAAACGTGCCGAGCAAGATGGCCAGACCCTCTTAGACGCCTCGCTCTGCAACGAATCCTCATAGCCTTACGTAAGGAAATCTGGGTCTCCGGTTAACTTTCAAAGTGCCGTTTGAAACAATAGCACGTGTTTAGAAAGGGGCTTCTGAAAAGCTGCCTGGAGTTAGTTAACATGTGGTAGCTCAAAACAATCTAGACTAGAATTGTGTCTTCACCCCTATTTACAGATTGATATTTGGGGCTAATTTCTAACCTAGTAGTTTTGTATGTAAGGTGATTGTGTGCTATTGTTCAGTCGTGTCCGACTGTTGCGACCCCATGGTCTTGTAGTGTGCCAGGCCCTTCTGTCCAAGGGATTCTCCAGGCAAGAACCCTGGAGTGGCTTGCCATTGCCTTCTCCAGGAACCCTAGATTAGTGCCTGAATGAAAAGGTTCAAGTTTCTAGGTTCCCAACACAGCCCTTAAAGGGTTAGAGCAGGACTGTAGGTTTCCCCAAAGTAGTTTACTATTGATCTAGTAAATAGCTGCTCCAACCCCAAAGAGGACCTGAAGTGAAATCGCTCAGTCGTGTCCGACTCTTTGCGACCCCATGGACAGTAGCCTACACCAGGCTCCTCCGTCCATAGGATTTTCTAGGCAAGAGTACTGGAGTGGGTCGCCATTTCCTTCTCCAGGGAATCTTACCGACCCAGGATTCGAACCCAGGTCTCCCACATTAATAGATGCTTTACTGTGTGAGCCACCAGGGGACCTAGCACTGCACAAAAATCCCTAGGATCCTGTTTTCCAGGATTGAGTCTCATCAAGTATTTTGGATGACTCAGTTCATATTTAAAAGACAAGGAGGCTGGGTAAGCCAGAGTGTGGGACCTAGGCAGCCCAGGGAAACGCACCCACACTCAAACACTCCTGGGGCTTCAATGAAGCGTTTTGCACGGAAATCAGTTGGTTTGGAGCATTCAAATCCAGATGTGCGGGGAGAGATCATCTAAACAGTAGCTGGTTCCCCTGAACACACCTTCCTCTTAACTTTGACACAGACATCCTGCAGTCTTGGAGCCTCCATCTCACTCTTCCCTTCCTCCTAAGCTACCCCCACCCCAGCCTCACCCCCAGCCTGGCCTTGAAAGCACTAGCCAAAGAACCTGACTAGTGATGGGTGTTTGGTGAAGGCAAAGTGGCAGAAAAAGAAATAAGCATCTTGACGGCCACACATTAGAATCTCCCAGGTTTTTAATGATAGCCAGACTGAAAATCCGTTTGGGGAAAGTCCAATCTCAGGTAGGGGTACCTTAAGAGGACCATGTTCTTTCTGCCCAATAATATCTTTATGTCGGAGGACTTGGATTCTTAGGTTGGAAGTGCTTTATATAAGGCTTGCAATACTTTTCATTGACTTGCCAACTTGAATTGTGTGACCTCAACCTCCTGCGTTCATTTTTTCCTATATGCCTTTTCTTGTGATGAAAAGATGGGCTCAGCAGTATGAGTATGCAGGGGGCTCAAGAGTAATAGCCAAAACTTACTAAGCACTTATGAGTGTCAATGTTGGTCCAGCATATTAATTTAACCCAACAATCCTAGAGATAAGTACTATTCCTATCCCAATTTTAAAGATAAAGGAAACGGAAGAGGGAGTAAACAACTTGTCTAAGCCCCAAAGTTTTTGAACTGTGGTGTTGGAGAAGACTCTTGAGAGTCCCTTGGACTGCAAGGAGATCCAACCAGTCTATTCTGAAGGAGATCAAGCCTGGGATTTCTTTGGAAGGAATGATGCTGAAGCTGAAACTCCAGTACTTTGGCCACCTCATGCGAAGAGTGGACTCATTGGAATAGACTCTGATGCTGGAAGGGATTGGGGGCAGGAGGAGAAGGGGACGACAGAGGATGAGATGGCTGGATGGCATCACTGACTCGATGGGGGTGAGTCTGAGTGAACTCCGGGAGTTGGTGATGGACAGGGAGGCCGGGTGTGCTGCGATTCATGGGGTCGCAAAGAGTTGGACACAACTGAGCGACTGAACTGAGCTGAACTAAAGCCCCAAAGTCAGGAAGCCAGTACTTCTAATCACTGGCTATTTTATAACCAACGGCTCTCTAGGAGATTATCAGAATTATGAAAAGAGTAAAACTCAATAATACATAAAGGATTTAACTTTGCCCACATACCAAGTATTACTAATTTCATCCTAATTTCTTGAGAATTTTAAGAGAAAGAGGAGAGGTGATCATCCCGGAATATACATTCAGGAAGGGAGGTTAATCTTCAGAATGTGTGACCCACACATGTTATTCTTCACATAGCACTTTAATTTTATTTTTTCCTACATTTTTTCAAATTTATTTTTAATTGGAGGATGATTGCTTTACAAAGCCACACATTTCTGGGTTAGCCAATACACATTTAGTATGTGACAAGTGAAACAAGGGGACAAGTGGAAATATGGCTTGGTAAAGAACCATAGGACTTGATAAGGTAATTTATTGTGGTAAATGAAGAAAGGAATTAGAGAAGACTTGAATTCTCCCCTCTGGGTTCCAATAACAAAATTTTGTATTGGACTATTTAAGAGCGAATGATACAGTGTATTAATTTTCTGTATTTCATCAAAACCTCCTTTAGGTCAAGGATCCCATCTTGTTAAATTGTTGATAGCATAGACCCCGGCATACAATAAACACTCGATAATGACGCTTAGAAAATGTTGAGCTGGGTCAGTGGCTGAGTCATTAGGAAGCATTTAATAGACTGCTAGAATACTAGGGGGTCAGTTTTATTACCAGAGGTGACATTAATTATACACAGACTAACAGGCTAGCAATAACATCTTCTTTTACCAGTAGAAAATCCATTCTGAAAAAATTGTTTGCATTGGCAACTTATTTTGAGAGCTTCAAAGAAACAGAGGTGTCATTTGACAAGCTGTTGCCTAAGAGACACTGCTAAGAGGCCACTCCCCAACCAGAGAACATTCCTCACTGCTCAGGGCTAGCTTCTCCTCTCTAACATAGTTTTTTGCCTCCTACTTTGAAATGTCACTGTTTATATCCAAAAGCCCTAGTTACCACTTGGGAAAATTCTCTAGTGGGCAATAAACTCTCAGTAGCTTTCTTTGGTTTCCAGCCCTTGAGTAGGTTTCCATCTACCATGCCTCAAGGGTCCTGGAGAGGACCATTTAAATTGGGGCAAGTTGATGAGAATGGTGAACCTAGGCCTTCCAGTTACTGAAGACATCTAGGCACTAGGGACAAAAGTTTATCTCAGAGATTTATTGAGACGTGAGACTGAGACAGAATCATCGTTCAGTTATATAGGATATTCTGAACACTACAGATCAGTTTAATACAACACAATCAGTTACAAAATCTCGTTTAAAATTTCCAAATAATTTGTACAGCAATATCCTCCCTTTAATCCATCTGTCAGCCATTCACTTCCTATTTTTTAAATGTATCATGTGAGCTCTTTTTTTTACAAGTGTGGTACATCTTATAATCAGTTGTAAAAAATAATTGTATGTATTTTAAAATTAGAAGCAGGTTATCTTCTAAGGGTCTGTCATTTGTTGAACTCAATTATAAATATTCCTGTTAAGCATAATGCATGTGGGCTATTAGAAGACATTAGAAATTTAATTGAAGTTTTCCCATACATACTAAAATTAAGAATCAGGGCTCATATATGTAGCTCCAGAATTCTTCCTTCTCTATTTTATTTCAGCACCTTGATCTTGTAACAAATTAACATTAGCATCATCAGGAGATCTACCAAAAGGCAGATACAGTCTATATTTACACCCAGAAAACTATATCATTAATAGACAAATTTATAAAAAAAAAAAAAAAAAAACTTAAGCATTATCAGTATAGCACCAAAAGAAATTGGTAAGTCACATTACCCATACCTTTAATACATATCATAATTTATTCACCATATTCCTTTCCATGTCCTGAAGAGTCATCCACGACCACCTCTAGCCTCAGTCTACCTACCTGACTTCATTACATCTCTCTGTCCAGCTACACTGGTCTCTCTTCCACCTGCCAGTCTCCTTGGTACTTCAAGACATTTGCACTATTGATCTCATTCCCTGCAATGCCCATCCTCTGATTTTTTTGGTGAGCTTATTCTCAGCTCTTCTCCAGACAGACAGACCTATCTGAAATTGATCTAGCCAGATGGATTAATGATCTAATGTAAAATAGAAATGCTAAATGAAATTTTAGGGAAGATTTTTTATAACCTTGGTTTGTACATGTGTGTTTTGAGAGGGAGGTGTTCTTATTAAGCCATCCAGGAAACACAAATGCCATATAGGAAGGTACACAGGCCACACAGGATAAAAATAAAGATGAAATATACCATAAAGAGAATAGAAAACAAGCAGCACATCGAAATAAATGATTTGCAAAACATTATACACAAAAGGTTAATGACTTTAATTTACAAGGAACAGCTGCAAACTGCTAAGAAAAGGGCAAACAATAATAGAAAAAAATATTAAATAGGATATTGTATACATTTTATCAAATTCAAATAGAGAATGCATATGAGAAAAAACAAACCAAAATATATACAAGTGTTCACTTTCCTAGAAGTTAGGGTGTGCATATCACAGCAACAAAGGAATAGCATTTCTCACCTATGGATGTTGTTGTTATTCTTTAGTTGTTAAGCTGTGTTCAACTCTTTGTGACTCCATGGACTATACCCTGCCAAGCTCCTCGGTCCATGGGATTTCCTAAGCAAGAATACTGGAGTGGGTTGCCATTTCCTTCTCCAGAAGATCTTTTTGACTCAGAGATTGAACATGGGTCTCCTACATTTGCAGGTGGATTCTTCACTGCTGAACCATGAGGGAAGCCCTTCACCTATGGATAGACAAGCCCTAAAACTAGTAAGACTTAGGATGATAAAGATGAGAAAGGATTGCCACAGTTGTAAAATCTTTTGAGAAAATTTCCTGGTAGTATATATTAAAATTTATTAAGAGACATTCAACCCTTTGCAAAGCAAAGCAGTATTAGATAGATAAGTAAATAAATAAGAAAAAAATAGAAATTAGGGGAGAGAGGGTGTCTACCATCTAGAAATAAAAACCCCATTATGTGAGGTTATATGAGGAGAGATTGTTACCTTCTGTAAACATCTGTGTGTCAAGTGGTTAAAAGAAGAATGTGTAAAGTAACTTCAAATATAAAAAGTAAAATCAACAAAGTAACCTCTGTTTATTTCTCACTCCAAGTTACTTTCTTTGAACCATCTTGTTGAGAGTCTTTAAAATACAGTCTAAGATTGTCTTTATCAGATCCCATGTTGTTTGCCTTTCCCCATTACTGTTCCATGAAGGGGAGCATGGTATGTAGACATCCCAGCTTCTCACAGAGGGCCCAGGACTCAACTCTCTGGTGAGTGAACCAGGGAATGGATGCTGCAGCCCAGAAAGCACACTCAGAGCCCAGAAAGGACATGGTTATTTCTGTTTCTATATAAAAATATCTGCCCAGTAACCATTGTTACATAAGGACGACAGCACACTTATGGCACAAAGTGAAGAACTAAAGAGCCTCTTGATGAAGGTGAAAGAAGAGAGTGAAAAAGTTGGCTTAAAATATTCATAAAACTAAGATCATGGCATCTGGTCCCATCAGTTCATGGCAAATAGATGAGGAAACAATGGAAAGAGTGACAGACTTTATTTTGGGGGAGCTTCAAAATCACTGCATCCATGAAATTAAAAGACACTTGCTCCTTGGAAGAAAAGTTATGACCAACTTAGCATATTAAAAAGCAGAGACATTACTTTGTCAACAAGGTCCGTCTAGTCAAAGCTGTGGTTTTTCCAGTAGTCATGTATGGATGCGAGAGTTGGACTATAAAGACAGCTGAGGGCCAAAGAATTGATGCTTTTGAAATGTGATGTTGGAGAAAACTCTTGAGAGTCCCTTGGACAGCAAGGAGACCCAACCAGTCCATCCTAAGGGAAATCAGTCCCGAATATTCACTGGAAGGACTGATGCGGAAGCTGAAACTCCAATACTTTGGCCACCTGATGCATAAAACTGACTTATTTGAAAAGACCCTGATGGTGGGAAAGATTGAAGGAGGGAAGAGAAGGGGACGACAGAGCATGAGATGGTTGGGTGGCACCATCTACTCAATGGACGAGAGTTTGAGTAAACTCCGGGAGTTGGTAATGGAAAGGGAGGCCTGGCGTGCTGCAGTCCATGAGGTTGCAGACATGACTGAGTGACTGAACTGAAATGAACCTTTGTTAATACATTTCCCACTGCCCTACACAGCTACTAGGGCTGCAGTGAAACTTGGAAGCACCGTGTAACTGCATTTGTTGAAGGTTTCTCCACTAATCTCATCAGACAATGTCTTCTGATAACTCTCAGTGGCCCTGTGCTTAGTTGCTCCATTGTGTCTGACTCTTTGAGACACCATGGACTGTAGCTTGCCAGGCTTCCCTGTCCATGTGGATTCTCCAGGCAAGAACACTAGAGTGGGTTGCCGTGCCCTCCTCCAGGGGATCTTCCCAACCCAGGGATCGAACCCCCCAAGTCTCCCCCATTGCAGGCAGATGCTTTATTGTCTGAGCCACTGGTCTGTTTTTTCTGCTGGCCAATATGATTTATAAAAGAATCTTCTCTAATGCCCTATTGGGTCTGTGGTTACTAAATGTTTGTTTAGAATAATGGAAAGAAAAGGAGCACTCAGCTGGCCTATGTGACCAAGTTAATGCTGTTTCATTCCTTACAATGCCTGCTCAGCACACAGGGGCACCTCAGAGCCTTTTATATTCTAATACTGGGATTATCCAGTTAACACGATTTTCTATGGAGAGAATGTGATGAAAAATTCTATCATACATCTCCATATCCTAGCACATCATTCCATATAATAGATACTCAGGAAATACTTGGAGTAAATACTCCAGATTAATGTGTTGGCAACAGAACTCTCTGCACAGAAACAGATCGTTAATATGCAGGGATTTGTGAGTTTATTCCTAGGTGATGGAACTTTTTAACCACCACCAGTTTTAAATTCCATTTGCTACATTTGGAGGGAGATACATGACTGATTCTTGAGCTACTCTGTCCAATATAGGCCACAGGCCACATGTGACATTTTAAATTTAAATAAAAAGAAATTTAAAAAACTTCAGGTCCTCAATTGCACTAAGCATATTTCAAGTTGCTGGTGGTTTCTCCTTTGGACAGCAAAGATATAGAACATGTCTGTCAGTGCAGAAAGTTCTGTTTGTAACACCAGGCTGGGGGCTTCTTGTCCCTCTGGGCTGATGTGCTCAAGTGCACTTAACCAGTTTCCTCCTAGTAGCATCTAGGGATATGGTTACCAGATAAAATATAGGATGCTCAGTTAAATTTGAATATCAATTAATCAACAAATAATTGTTTTAATATAAGTATGCCCCCAAATATTGTATGAGACACACTATGCTGGATTCCATAGTGGCTCAGTGGTAAAGAATCCACTTGCCAATCCAGGAGATGTGGGTTCGATACCTGGGTCAGAAATATTCCCTGGAGAAGGAAGTGGCAACCTACTGAAGTATTGTTGCTTGGAAAATCCCATGGACAGAATCATCTAGGGGCTTTCAGTCCTTGGGGTCACAAAGAGTTAGACACCACTTACAGACTAAACAACAACAACCACACATATTACAGTACAACAAAAATTGTTGTTTATCTTCAATTCAGATTTAACTGGGCATACTGCATTTTTATTAGCCAATCTAGACAGCATATTAAAAAGCAGAGACATCACTTTGCCAACAAAGGTGGGTTTGATCCCTGGTTTCGGAAGATCCCCTAGTGGAAGGCTTGACAACCAACTCCAGTATTCTTGCCTGGAGAATCCCATGGACAGAGGAGACTGGAGGGCCACAGTCCATAGGGTCACAAAAAGTTGGATAAGACAGAAGTGACTTAGCATGCACAATACTCAGAAAGAAGTGAACCGGTTATGAGGAAACAGGTTGGTACATTTTTCTGCATATGTTGAGGAAGGATAAGAAAGAAGTTCCCAAATACATTTACTTGGGTTTCTTCTCTTCCCTTAGGTTTCAAAAGCTTATCATTACAAAGAGATGCCTGGATCCAGAGTGTCTGTCAAACTCATCAATGTTCAGAAATAAATGGCTTGGTGTCAGTGTTCTGATATCACTGATTGATCCTGCACGTGCAAAATTTTTTCTATTAAAAACTTACTCTGGGTTTCTTTCATTGTATGTATTGTGTGTGTTGGGGATAAGGAAGAGTCAAAGGGGAGGGATGGGAACTATTACTGTGGAGAAGCTATCTTTGGTACATAATGTATCTAATTTCTTGAATAAGTAATACATTTTAAAAATTATCTATTTATTTGGCTTTGCCAGCTCTCAGTTGCAGAACACAGGATCTTTAGTTGCAGCATGTGGGATCTGGGCTCTTTAAAGTGGCTCAGATGATAAAGAATCTGCCTTCAATGCAGGAGACCAGGGTTTGATCCGTGGGTCAGGAAGATCGTCTGGAGAAGGAAATGGCAATGCACTCTAGTATTCTTGCCTGGAATGTCCCATGGATGGAGGAACCTGACAGGTTACAGTCTGTGGGGTAGCAAAGAACGGGATACAACTTATCGACTTCATTTTCTTTCTTTCTTTCGTGTGGGTGGGATGTTGTTCCTTGACCAGGGATTAAACCCAGGGCCCCTGCAATGTGAGCCCAGTCTTAGCCAATGGATCACCAGGGATACATTGAGAGGGTTCAAAGGAATCGAATAACCAGGCATATGTTGAGAATCTACTCCTTTACTGGATTGCCCCACTGCCCTCTAAGTAATGTTATCTTCCTTGTATATTTGCCTGTTATTTCATGCCGATGTGAGTCAAGCGTGAATGTATTTTTTTCTTTCCCCCATCTCCAACTTTCATTCTTAAAACATAGCTGACTGTATACAGTTGCTCTTTTCTCTAACAGTATATCTTGGAAAATGTTCCAAATGTGAACACAGAGGGTACTGTGCATTGTCTAATGTTTTTGTACTGTGGGGATGCCTCACCGTTTATGTAACCTGTCCTCTGTTGGTAGGCACACAAAACAACACTGGAATAACAAACCCTGCTTTCCAGCAAAATGGAAATTGTTCTAATATTCTGCTGGGATGGTGGAAAGAGAACAGAAATTCAAGGACTTAAGGTTGTCATCTTTAAAAACTGTGGCCTTAGTCAAGTTCATTTTGAACCCCAGTTTCTTCATCTGTAAAATAATATGTACCTTAAGTAACTATGAGAATGAAAAACTTGTTTGGAACTCTAAAGAACAGCACAAATAAAATTACTTAATTTTTCAGCACCACTTATTTTGTGAGAGCTGCATATAAAATATTGGAACAGGAACAGGCTCCCCAAATTCCAGCCTGGTGTGAAGAAATGAAATATGATACCAAGATGGAAGAAGAGTTTCATTAACTACTTGGTTCAATGGCCATTTCCTTACACAGGAGTTAGAAGGCATACCTTCCCAATCTGCCTTCTCCTTTGCCCCATCTGCTCTTTCCTCTGCAGTCAAGGTCTAGTTTTAACCATATCTCTGTTACTCTAAAGTCTGTGCATTTGGAACTGGAGGCCTGGATGGTCCATGCTGTATTGCTAGCTGTAGTCTGACATTGCCTAGCATGTTCTAGTCACTCAAGAGACAGCTGATGAATTCATAAGGCTGGATTAACAGAAGGCCACACCCAGCTTCATCTTTTAAAAATCCCTATATAGTAAGCCTGTACAAAGTGGTATGTCTGTGCATACATACATAACCACATGTATGTACACATAACACAGACCTGCAGTGAGATATTCTGAAAAGAAATGAGAGTTTGGAAGAAAAAATATCTCGGTCTGTATTCCAGCTCCGTCGTTTCTCAAGTGTCTGACTGGGGAGGGGGGGGTGTCATTTGCCATCCTGAAAAATCAGGCTTTTCATCTGTACAATGGGATAATAGCACCTCCCAGGGTTTTGAAAAGCCAATCAAACGGAGAGCACATGAGAAATCACTTTGTTCCTTGTAAAACCTCATATAAACATGTGAAAACTTATGTAAAGATAGAAGTACGTATAGAAATAATCTACCAACTTCATCTGTTGATCTATTCACAGGGTGCGAAGTCAGAGAGGATGTCGGGATTTCCAAGTCTGCATATGCTGGCTTCCACTTGCAGAGATTAAAGTGACTGTGGTTGTGATAAACCAGAGTACTACTTGCTTCTGGCAGTCACTACCCCATGGTCCCATGGTCGGAGGAAGCTTCCAGAGGAGTGGACCTGGCAGACATGGTTTCGAAATGGTGGTACACGCACCTTCTCATCTCCCACCAGGTCTATTTCAGGTGCAGAAGCAGCCCCAGTGAATTGGGTGGGCATTTCAAACTCAGCTGAGCCACCTTTGCAAGAGTAGGGACTCCTAAAACAAGGATGCTTCAAACTTCCTGCTCCATTTTTTGGCTCAACTTAACTCCCTGGATATGGAGAATCTCCCGGTATGGGTACCTGAGAAACTTTGGCAGAGAAAAGAACATGTGGAAATCCATTAAGGAAAAGGCCCTTGACACTGGCTCTGTGAAAGGAAAAAATAAATGAAGTTCAGTTCAGTTCAGTCGCTCATTCGTGTCCAACTCTTTGCAATCCCATGAACCACAGTACGCCAGGCCTCCCTGTCCATCACCAAATCCTGGAGTCCGCCCAAACCCATGTCCACTGAGTCAGTGATGCCATCCAGCCATCTCATCCTTTGTGGTCTCCTTTTCCTCCTGCCCTCAATCTTTCCCAGCATCAGGGTCTTTTCCAATGAGTCAGCTCTTTGCATCAGGTGGCCAAAGTATTGGAGTTTCAGCTTCAACATCAGTCCTTCCAATGAACACCCAGGACTGATATCCTTTAGGAGGGACTGGTTGTATCTCCTTGCAGTCCAAGGGACTCTCAAGAGTCTTCTCCAACACCACAGTTCAAAAGCATCAATGCTTTGGCACTCAGCTTTCTTTATAGTCCAACTCTCACATCCATACATGACCACTGGAAAAACCATAGCATTGACTAGATGGACCTTTGTTGACAAAGTAATGTGTCTGCTTTTCAATATGCTGTCTAGGTTGGTCATAACTTTCCTTCCAAGGAGTAAGCGTCTTTTAATTTCATGGCTGCAATCACCATCTGCGGTGATTTTGGAGCCCAGAAAAATAAAGTCAGCCATTGTTTCCACTGTTTCCCCATCTATTTCCCATGAAGTGATGGGACCGGACGCCATGATCTTAGTTTTCTGAATGTTAAGCTTTAAGCCAACTTTTTCACTCTCCTCTTTCACCTTCATCAAGAGGCTCTTTAGTTCTTCTTCACTTTCTGCCATAAGGGTGGTGTCATCTGCATATATGAGGCTGGGAAGAGCACAAAAGGAAACTTCAAGTTTCCCTTCATTCAGTCCTTCAGGCTGTGAATTTAGAGATTGGGGCCCTTGGTCTCTGTGCAGCCACAAAACATATCAGTAGTTTATAGACATCCACTCACTGCCCTCAACATCTTCAACTCTCAGGCCTCCAGTGGAAAATCTACATGTCATTTTGAACTTTCCTTTCTTTCTATTCTGTGTTCAGTGTAACCTCAGTAACCTGGAATTGGCCCTGGTGGGAGTATTTATATGCCAATAATTAGCTTCTAGTCAAGGCTATGGTTTTTCCAGTGGTCATGTATGGATGTGAGAGTTGGACTGTGAAGAAGGCTGAGTGCCAAGGCATTGATGCTTTTGAACTGTGGTGTTGGAGAAGACTCTTGAGAGTCCCTTAGACTGCAAGGAGATCCAACCAGTCCATTCTGAAGATCAGTCCTGGGTGTTCTTTGGAAGGAATGATGCTAAAGCTGAAACTCCAGTACTTTGGCCACCTCATGGGAAGAGTTGACTCATTGGAAAAGACTTTTATGCTGGGAGGGATTGGGGGCAGGAGGAGAAGGGAACGACAGAGGATGAGATGGCTAGATGGAATCACTGACTCGATGGGGGTGAGTCTGAGTGAACTCCGGGAGTTGGTGATGGACAGGGAGGCCAGGTGTGCTGCGATTCATGGGGTCGCAAACAGTCAGACACGACTGAGCAACTGAACTGAACTGAACAAATAAATACTGGGGGAGTTCTCCTGGAGCACCAGTTGTTAAACATTTACCAGGACATCACTGCCTTAAACATCCTTCATTTCTACCCTGCAAGTGTACTTTCATACTTCTCATCCCTCTCTTTGTCTATGTCTCTGTCTCATCCACACACATGGGCTCACACTGTTCTGTTTTCCTTCCTCAAAGGGTTCTGTTTGTTGTTGCTGTTGTTCAGTCATTAGGTCATGTCCAACCCGCCAGGCTCCTCTGTCCATGGGGTTTTCCAGGCAAGAACACTGGAGTGGGTTTCCATTTCCTTCTCCAGGTGATCTTCCCAACCCAGGGATTGAACCCACATCTCTTGCATTGGCAGGTGAATTTTTTACCACTGAGCCACCTGGGAAACCCCCAGAGTCCTGTGTCACCTCTCAAAGGAGCGTCATGTCCCCAGGCTGATTTAATTCCCGCAGTCATATGACCCACAGCTACCATGGATATCCCTGCACTGCTTCGCATCTGTTGACTTCGTATATTGACTTTCCAAGTTTTATGAGAAAGCCTGGAAAACTCTTTCCCCCCAACCTCACTCACCTCACCCCTCACTTCCTTCAGGCTTTTGCTCAAATGTCACCTTCTCAGTGAGACCCTCCTTAAATTTCCTCCTACTCCCAGATGGGAGAGATGCCTGCTGGGAGGGCAAACATCTTCTGGCAGATGGTGATGCTGGGAGGGTGGACCGTCAGTACAGCCTAGCTAGGAATACCATGAGCAAAGGCAGGGCTGTTTAACCAATGACCCCAGGGGCTGCCTCTGGTTGCCTGGCAATGAATTGGGAACAATGGTTGCTTCTCTCCCCGTGGGAGAATCAGCCAATGTTCCCAGGTGCTAGGAGGCAGGCGTTCCCAGCTGACACCCACACAGAAAATGTTTCTCCTCCTGCAAGTGTGTTCTCAAGCTCCCTCTATGAACAGGAACAGCACAGACACTGGGGCCCCTTCTGGAGCACAGCCGCTCTGTGCATCAGGCTGTTCCCTTCCCTGACACGTGACTCAGAGCTGCAGGGAAGCAGGCACCATGCATCGGCTGAATTCTGCCCGTGAATTCCAGCAGACACAAGCCACACTGTGCCTGCTGACCAGAAGTAGGAAGACTTGCTAGGAGGAGTTAATGACCTCTAGGGGTGGGGTTCAGTGGAAAGGAGTGCATCTGCACAGCTTACACTAACAGCTAAGGTTGTACTTTTTATTCACTATTCTAACCAATTGAGTCTCATCTTCCCAAACGCTCTCCATGAAAACCACAAACCATCAGCTCTTTCTGAAAATTTTCATTTAACCCTTTGTATTTCCCCCATCCTTTCTTTTGTCTGATCTTTTCCCTGTCTCTTTCCTCTCTATCTAGCATTAACGACTTTCTAAGGAGCATCTTTTTAAAGTACTTTGTTTTCACACTAAGTGGTCTGTGTTGCAATACGTAGAGACTCTCCCACCGCCACTCTCCACGAATGCCCCAGTGGGACCCAGTCACAAAGGAAATACAAGCTCAGCTGGGGTTTCCAGTGGTGGCATCTGTGTTTTGTTGTTGCAGAGCAGTCCTCTGGCTCCATCAGTAGGAACCATCCTGCTTAGATTGCACCTGTGACACAGAAGCTATGCCTCAAAATCAGACAACTATTCATTGTTATCCAAATTTACTGCTAGCTATCTATACTAGAGTTGGATTGGTTGGAATGTGGTTTCTACCTCATTTCATTAGATTAAAATGCTCACTCTATAAATAAAATAGGCACTAACTGTATTTAATCACAGATTACCTAACTTGAACAGTACATATATGTATCTGGTAAAATGGACGGATGGGAGAGGTGTGCCAATGAGAATAAGATACATGGAGCTGAATCAGCTTCATGGTGTTAATGGGAAGGCAAATGAGAGAATATAGGTAAAGACTTCAGAAGAGGGCCCAACACAAAGACATCTCTAAAAGAGGTAGTTGTTTGCTGCTATTGTCATAACAACAATTACCTAATTACACAATGAAATCAGTGCTCTAGTAGCCCAAAGAGCTAAAAACTGTCTTTTGAAGGCTCTGATTTCACTTGGTTACTTATTACTCCAATTTTATATTGTTCTTTGGTCTTTAACTAAAAAAACGCCCTTGTCTCACCAACGTTTAGTGTCTCCCATTGGTCACATTTACAGGAAGCCTAAAGAGCAATGGAGCCTGGGAAATGTAGTTTCTAGTGACATACACAGCTTCAGAAGTTAAACAGGGGAATGACAGAGACAAGAAGAAATTCAAACAAATATTTCTGCAAATCCGATGCCTGTACATGAGACTTCATATCTGTACTCAATAGGCACACTTGCATCTTTAAGTGCAGAAAGGATCATAAATATAAAAATTTTATTTTAAACATTTTAGGTGAGTTATGATAGTCTGGGAAAGAAAGAAGTGGGGGATACAATTTTAAGAAAGCAAGAAGGCATTTGATTTTAAACAATTTTCTCTTTTTTTTGTACTCAGCACAAGTGAAATGACTGCAACTTTGAAGACTGGTTGTTTTGAGTTCAGGAACAGTGTGAGATAATAAGAATAAAAACATTGATTTGGCTATACATCAAGTCTCTGCTTTTCAATTCTGTGCAACCTTGAGCAAATTATTGTACCTTTTCATCTTCAACTTCCTTGTTTGGAAAAGAGAACCAATGATGATCTCCCAACTCAGAGGACCGAAGTGAGGTTAAGTGGGAACAGTGGGCTTGGTATGTATGTTGGTGCTATGCATGGTCAGTCACTCAGTTGTGCCTGACTCTTTGAGACCCCATGGACTATAACCTGCCAGACTTCTTTGTCCATGGAATTTTCCAGGCAAGAATACTGGAGCGAGTTTCTATTTCCTACTCCAGGGGATCTTCCTGGTATATAACAGACACTAAAATGATGCCTTCTCTTCCCTTTATGTCTCCTTGTATGTCTTTGGTTTATCCCTGTGATAGGGGCAGAGTAAATGGACAAAGTAGGTGATTAAATAGTTGATCCCACTACTGCTGCTGCTGCTAAGTTGCTTCAGTCGTGTCCAACTCTGTGCGACCCCATAGACCGCAGCCCACCAGGCTCCCCCGTCCCTGGGATTCTCCAGGCAAGAACACTGAAGTGGGTTGCCTTTTTCTTCTCCAATGCATGAAGGTGAAAAGTGAAAGTGAAGTCGCTCAGTCGTGCCCGACTCTTCACGACCCCATGGACTGCAGCCTACCAGGCTCCTCCATCCATGGGATTCTCCAGGCAAGAGTACTGGAATAGAGTTCCATTGCCTTCTCACTATTGGACTATAAATAGAGGAAATATAGGAGACTCCTGCAAGTTAATGATTACTCAGCAAAGCAGGTTTTCTTAACCACAAAGCCAAGCAGGCTTGCTTAGGAACAAAACCAGGCAACAGAAGCATGGAATATGTCCCAAACAATAAAACAATGGTGCCATGAGACCCACATCCTGCCCAGTGAGTTCAATAAGCTTATGACCCTTAGGACATACCCTCTGAACACATTAAAAAAATAATAATAAGTTTTAGACAGAGTTTGACCATGTATGGACAAAGGGAAAAAAAAAATTCCCCTGCTCAACCTAGAGCAGCAGCTGATGATGGAATCGTGACATCTACCCAAGAAAAACAAAGAAGTTCTTCTCCCTCCCTCCTCGTCCCACGTCTCCTTTGATTATAAAACTGTAGCCTAGGAAGTCTTTGAGGCACAGCACCTCCTTGCCCACCTGCTTGGGCCACCAGCCTCACAAGTAAATCAGTTCTCATCTATCACTTTGCCTCTCACTTTTCTGCATGAATACAGAAAAGACGGTGGTACTGGAGCTCTTTGGAGCCCCTGAAAAGACGCCCGTCTGTTTCATCTGGATTATCTGTTACCTATTGCTGCATCCAGACTTAGCAGCTTCAGGACATGAGCTCAGGTAAGCTGGGTTCTCTGGATCTCTCACATCTCTCATTTAGGATGTGGCCAGGCCTACGGTCATCTCAAAGCTCAGTGTGGTATTGATCCACTTGCAAACCCAGGCACATGGGTGTTGGCTGGACTCAGTTCCTCAAGGTCTCTTAGAAGTCCTCAAGTCCTTTGTTGGCTGTTTCTTGTCGAGTGGCAGCTCATTACTTGGCAACTGACTTTCCTCCGAGAAAATGTGCAAGTGAGAGAGTGCAAGTGGGAGCCCAAGATAGAAGCCACAACCCTTTGGAAACTAATCTCAAAAATGACACATCATAGCTTTTGACATGTTCTATTTGTCAGAAGCAAGTCATCAGATCAGCACACACTCACGAACAGGGGATAACGCAGGAGTATGAACCCTCCAAAGCAGGGATCATTAGGGTTCTGTCAGAGGATCTGGGTATTACACATAATTAAAAGAAGGTGAAACTGTCTTCTTGATTCAGAGTGTTAAAAATTGAAGTGTACCTGTGGCTGAGCGCAGATGCAGTGTCTCTTGCTCAGACATCAGATTTGCAGAAATACTGGTTTGAATTTCTGATTGTTTTCCATCATTTGACTGTTTTCCCTCCAAGTTGGCTGTATGTGGTGAGAAACTACATTGCCCAGGCTCCCATGCTCATTCGGAAGTGGTAGTGTGGCTGAACTGTCTGAGGTGCTGGATTAAGGCTCCAGTCTCTTCAGGGGTGTGGGTTTGAATCGCACTGCTGCCAAAGTTTTTAGAACTTCCCTGTGGCTCAAATGATTAAGAACCTGTCTGCAGAAGGCAGAATGCAGAAGACCAGGGTTCGATCCCTGAGCTGGAAAGTTCCTCTGGTGGAGGGAATGGTAATCCACTCCACTATTCTTGCCTGGAGACTCCCATAGACAGAGAAGCCTGGCGGGCCACAGTCTGTGAGATCGTAAAGAGTCGCACACGACTGAGCGACTAACACACAAAAGCACAATGAAGGCCATATGTGAAGAGCCCACAGCTGACATTATTGGTTTCCCTGGTGGCTCAGATGGTAAAGCATCTGCTTGCAATACGGAAGACCCTGGTTCAGTCCCTGGGTCATGAAAATCCCTTGGAGAAGGAAATGGCGATCTACTCCAGTACCTGTGTCTGGAAAATTCCATGGACAGAGGAACCTGGTATGTTACAGTCCAAGGGGTCACAAAGACTCGGACACAAGTGACTTCACTTTCTTTCTTGCTCGCTGGTTTCCAGTAGACTTGACCAATGGGAAGCGCTGATAAACATGTTGGTGAGACCAAGATATTTCTCCCCTTCTTGCTTTGGTTCCTGGGAAAACCCTGGAATTTCTCCTTCCTGAGATCCAGCCTCCTGATCCTGTATGGCTGCTTGAGTGTATAGCTCTCTCCACTAGAGAGCCGATCTCTTGGTGGTCTCACCTCCTATCTCACCAGCCTGTGTCATTTCAGCTTCACCATCCCAACCTCTGGATGATGGTGGCACCTCTTTCTCTTTGTCTCTCTAGCTCTTGGAGAAGTGGCAACTTCTTGCTGCTGCTTATTTTTGGTTACTCTTCGTCTTTCTTTTGGAGAAGGCAATGCAACCCACTCCAGTGCTCTTGCCTGGAAAACCACATGGACGGAGGAGCCTGGTAGGCTGCAGTCCATGGGGTCGCAAAGAGTCGGACAAGACTGGGCGACTTCACTTTCACTTTTCACTATCATGCATTGGAGAAGGAAATGGCAACCCACTCCAGTGTTCTTGACTGGAGAATTCCAGGGACAGGAGAGCCTGGTGGGCTGTCGTCTATAGGGTCGCACAGAATCGGACACAACTGAAGCGACTTAGCAGCAGCAGCAGCATCTTTCTTTTGGTTTCTTAACTCTTTCATGATCTGTTTATCTAATCACTGCTATTAGATTCCTTCTATGTGAACCTCTAGAACAGTTTTTTAACTAGACTGTACTAATAAAGTGTCAGACATTGGGGCTGAACCCAACTGATAAACATTGGTCTTTCCTGAGCAACTCGTATACAGAGCTGTGTTTACACCATTTTCTAAAATGTTTGTGGTACCCAGTATCTGCCCTGGGATATCTGGGAAAGATAGAAGGCAGGAGGAGAAGGGGACAACAGAGGATGAGATGGTTGGATGGCATCACCAACTCAATGGACATGAGTTTGAGCAAACTCCAGGAGATAGTTGACAAGAAAGCTTGATGTGCTGTAGTCCATGTGGTTGCAAAGAGTTGAACACCACTGAGTAACCAGACAAGAACAAAAATATCTGCCCTAGGACTCACACTGCTGGCTGTATGAAGGGTGGTTTTTTTTTCAGGATGCAGCTTTACCACTGTAGGTTCAAGATTCATGTTTTACAAAGGGAGAATCTTTATGACATCTGTGGTCTCTTAAACCCCTGAATATTAAGGGCTCCAGGAGTTCTCCATAGGGAAAGTTTAGGAACCACATTTTGGTTGGGAATTGTATAGAGACATTTTATATGAACCCAGTATTGGGTGATAGGAGTAGAAAAGAAGAAAAATCTAAAAGCCTGAATTGTCCACATCAAAGAAGAGGTGGGTCATTGATGAAAACTATAAAGGGGAAGCTGATGGCTTATGTTGAATGATGTTGGATTCATAATCTCTGAAGAAGATTTAGCTTCAGGACCAGGGACCAGGCTTAACCATTCAAGAGCTTTTGTATAGCAGAGTTTTATTAAAGTACAAAAAGGAACAGAGAAACTTCTGACATAAGACATCAGAAGCGGGACAGAGAGTGCCCTCTCACTAGTCTTAGCGAGGGAGTTACATATTTTTAAATTGGTTATTACAATAAATCAAAAAAAGTCTCAAGGTTGCAAAGATCTTACTAGACACACTCCCACAATTTGCATTTTAAGATGACAGGATTAGAACTAATAGAAAGATTAGGCTTCCCAGGTGGCTCAGATGGTAAAGTGACTGCCTGCAATGCCAGAGACCTGGGTTCGATCCCTGGGTCAGGAAAATCACCTGGAGAAGGAAATGGCAACCCACTTCAGTACTCTTGCCTGGAAAATTCCATGGATGGAGGAGCCGGGTAGGCTACAGCCCATAGTGTCACAGAGTCAGACACCACTGAGTGACTTCATTTTCACTTTCACCAGACCCACTCCCATAATATACATTTTAACAGGATTAGTCAGAAGGTTCTCAAAGAGAAACATGTCTTCAAGCAGGATACATTGTTGTTATATAATCCTTAGTGAAAGTCACTCAGTCGTGTCCAACTCTTGCGACCCAATGGATCCAATGGACTGTACCCTGAAAGGTTCTTCTGTCCATGGGATTCTCCAGGCAAGAATACTGGAGTGGTTACCATTTCCTTCTCCAGGGGATCGTCCCGATCCAGGAATCGAACCCATGTCTTCTGCATTGCAGGCAGATTTTTTTATCAACTGAGCTAGAAGGGAAGCCCTATATAATCCTTAATACAGAGTTTAAACTGAGTTGTTTTGTTGGGTAATCATCAGTTCCCAGATTAAAGGAAAAAAAGTTTGTCCTTCACTCTTCCTTGAGAACTCCAGACCCCTTACTCCTCTTTGAGAGGCCCAGACCCCTTGTTCCTCCTCAGGGACCCTGGACTTCATGTCAACCTGCCTAGGAATTGACTCTCTCAAAGCTACTGTGGATTATGCTAGGACTTCATAAATTACGTTGTCCTAAAAATTGTTCCATTTCCTACTGCACCCCCCTTTCTTTCTACCCCACCCCAAACCTCAAGAATACTCGGTCTGCAACTTTAAGAAATTTACTAAATTCTACTTATCATGTATCTTTCTACCCCACCCCAAACCTAAAGCACAATAGTGCTTAGAAATAAAGCTTTAAAATATGAAAATAAAATTTCACTGTATGTGCTATTGCATCCCATGGATGGAGAAGCCTGGTAGGCTGCAGTTCCATGGGGTTGCTAAGAGTTGGACACGACTGAGCAACTTCACTTTCACTTTTCACTTTCATGCATTGGAGAAGGAAATGGCAACCCACTCCAGTATTCTTGCCTGGAGAATCCCAGGGACGGGGGAGCCTGGTGGGCTGCCATCTCTGGGGTTGCACAAAGTCAGACATGACTGAAGCGACTTAGCAGCAGCTATAAAAACTATTTATAAAGGATGGTGAAATTAGTCAACGGAATTATCTTACCAAGAGAAGAGACAGCACAGGTATCGTCTCTTATTTAAGTTCCTGGGCAAGTTGCTTAACGTCTTTGGATGCAATTTTGTCTTTTGGAAAATGGTGATAATAATAGCACATAAGGTTATCATAAGAATTAAGTGACTAAGCATTTGTAAAGTGCTTAGAACAGTGCCCATTGTATTTACTCTATGGTAAACTTTATAAGTATGTTGCAGTATTCTAAACTGTAACTGACTATACTGATATTGTAGCTGTCATAAATTATATTGGAATATCATGACTACTGTAAGTCTGGAAAATTCACATAAAAGCAAGTATGAGAAAAAGAAGATTGGTGACTCCCTAGAAAAAGAAGAGTTTGTAGAATGGTAACTTGTTCAGTGTTTCTTTCCCACAAAACACTGTACACAAGTGTCCTCAGAGTGGTGGAACTGACTGGGAGACTACTGCTGGATGAAAATATCCCTTACTCTAACTCCATACTCAAAAAACATCCTCTAATCTGTATTTTGGTCTCCTGATCATAAAGTGGTGGCTCAGATGGTAAGGAATCTGCCTGCAATGCGGGAGACCTGGGTTCAGTCCTAAGGTTAGCAAGATCCCCTGAAGGAGAGCATGGCAATCCACTCAGTATTCTTGCCTGAAGAATCCCCATGGATAGAAGAGCCTGGTGGCCTAACAGTCCATGGGGTCGCAAAGAGTCGGACATGACTGAATGACTAAGGACAGCACACAGCACAGACTAGAAAGTAAATACACCTCTGATAATCTAATTAATGTCATGGCTTTACAAACTCAGTTCACGGGAACTTAGGTTGGTTAATAGATAAAAGGTAATACATAGGGTTGTTTACTATATCTCAGTGTTATAAACACTTCAAAAACACTTTATCAAATCTTAAGGTACTCCTACTGATTAGATAATTATTGTGTCAGTTAGATTCTGCTAGATTAGATAACAACCAACCTCCAAAACACGGTGGATAACAACAGCAAGGGTTATTTCAGGTTCACATTGTATTTTTTTAATAGATCAGCTGTGGCTCTGCTCCACATTTTCTTCATGGAGGGACCCAGACTTAAGGAAGATGACATAAAGAGATCTCACTGCTTGTAAAGATTCTGCTGGTATATGGATCCACCTCACTTCTACTCACATTTTATCAACCAAAGCAACTCCCATGGTGATGACTGATGTTGAGGAGATGTATTCCCCACAGGAGGAGGCATATTGTAAATCCATATTAATGGGCAAGGATGTATAATTCTCCCCAAAGTGAAGAGAAAGTGAAGTCGCTCAGTTGTGTCTGACTCTTCGAGACCCCATGGACTGCAGCCTGCCAGGCTCCTCCGTCCATGGGATTTTCCAGGCAAGAGTACTGGAGTGGGAGGAGGGGAGCGCCATCGCATCTTCCCCAAAAGGGTAGCAAAATATTGGAAGTAAAAGTGAAATCTACTGAAATTTATCCTCATCCAGATTTTAAACATGAGAAACAGAATTTAGTAAATGATTTAAAGTTGCAAACCGAGTAAGGGCTAGAATTGGGGTCTGAAATGAANGGAGGGGAGCGCCATCGCATCTTCCCCAAAAGGGTAGCAAAATATTGGAAGTAAAAGTGAAATCTACTGAAATTTATCCTCATCCAGATTTTAAACATGAGAAACAGAATTTAGTAAATGATTTAAAGTTGCAAACCGAGTAAGGGCTAGAATTGGGGTCTGAAATGAAGTTGTTTGTCTCCAGGACAGTGATAGCCAGAGAATCCAACATGGCCCTGGAAATTCTCATCTGATATGCAACCACTTGTGCATACAACTAAATTAAATAGGACTGACCTATGGACCTAAGAGAATATTGTGACTTCTGAAGTTCTGTCATAAAAGATACGGTGACTTCAATTTTGCCCTCTCTTGGATCACTCATTTTTGTGGAAGCCAGCTGTGATGGATTGAGCCCTCAAGCAGCTCAGTAAACAGGTACATGTGCCCAGGAACTGAGGCCTTTTGCCAACAGCCAAAACTGACTTGCTCGCCACATGAGCCATGTGAGAACTGGCTCTCTTATTCTCAATCAATTTTTCAGGTGACTCTTCCAAAGTAAATATGACTCCAGTCTTATCAGAGATCTCCCGTCAAAACCAACCAGTTAAGTCACCCCCAAATTCTTGACCCATGGAAACTGTGTGAGATAATACATGCTCGTTATTATTTTAAACTATTAAATTCTGGGATAGCATATCATGCAGCACCAGAGAACTATACAAGAGTGTGTCTAATTGCCACGCCAAACTGTAGCTAGTTATGAACTAACAATCCTCTGTAAATGGATAAACCTTACATTTACAAGCCAGCAAGTGCATGAAGTTAGGGAGAATGGGGAGGGAAATGTTAAAGGATGGTGAGGAAATAATAGGAAGTAGTACAGACAAAGACAGAAAAGTAAAGAGCGGAGAAAACATACACCAGCCTAAATGCAATCTGTTCTTATGCATTGAACCATCTCTTTTGAAAACATCAGCAGCATCTTTGAATAAATAGATAGTGAAGGGATTAATTAGGAAAGTGATTTCGAGTCCACTATTAAGGTTAATGGAAAGGTAGTTAATATCACTGAAGTCATTCTTTCTCACAGGGTCCAGTTTCTAGACAAGAAGAGCTTGCTAAGACTGAGAGATCTGTGTTTTGATTCAAGAGTATATATGCAGACACTTATGTTTGATATTCTTAAGCTCTTCTGGGCCAAGAAAGGATACAAATCCTCCATCCCATTCCCAATCCAAACTACTCTGCACCTTCTGCAGGGACATTTTCCATCCAGGTACCATAGAATTCCCTTTCTGGCAGTCCAGGGGTGAGTCACTAACCTCTCTCAGGCTTTCATTTTGAAACAATGATGGGTTCCTGGAGTTTCCATATGCTTCACCATCCAAATGAAGTTTAGAAGCATTTATTGGATTGACTCTTTCCATATTTTTCGTTTTGGTTTTATTGATTTACTCAGCCTTAGGCCGATGTAGAACAATTTAACTGAGTTTGAAGTGTAAAATGTATGTGGGTTTGTGTATAATGTAAAATATATATAAGAATTGAAATATATACATATTCTACAAGATAGAAAGAGATTAAGAGCACCTTTTAAACTACACCTTCATTCTGCTGACTGAGACCTATTATTTATGTAATCAACTTCTTTGGCTGTGATCATCTTTACTGAACTTAAATAGAGAAGAGAGGAGAAGGAATAGATGAGAAGAATAAATAGCCGAGCAAATTTCATTTAAAAGGCATATCTATTACTTCCTCAAAAGCTCAGTTAGGGCAAGCATGAGTACATGTGAGTGTGACTGTATAATGAAAAATGTGTTTTTCAATGTAGGTGATAGTCAAAAAGAGTTCTTAAAAAAATAAGTAACTGGCCAGCTAATAACTTTTGAAAGTAAATTGAAACCATTATCGTTTAGGTTACAAAGCACTGAAAACTTAGCAACCTAAAATAACAACCATTTTGTTATACTCATAGATTCTTCAAATCAAGATTTCATATTGAGCAGAGTGAAGTTGGCTTCTCTCTATGCCATGATATTTGGGATTTCAGCTGAGAAGACTTGACCACTGAAATCTGGAAACAGCTGGAGATTCCTTCTCTCACACTGCTGCTTCTTAAACTAGGATGGTTCGAAGATTACAGAGACTAACCAGAGTATCCAAATATCATCTCCACAGATAGATTGGCTTTCCCACTACATGGGGGCCTCAGAATCACTGAAATTCCGAGATGAATAGTTCAGAGATCAAAGCCTGAGGGTTCCAGCAAATAAGGCAGACGATGTGCTGCTTTTTAAGACCTGGCCTTGAAAGTCCCACAGCTTCCCTTCCTTCACACTCTATTGGAGTAAGCTGCCACAAGGTCATTCAGATTCAAGGGGACCAGAATTAAATTTGATAGAGGAGTGAATGTGGGTCAGGAGAAATTGTTGTGATTGTTTTCAAGAAATTAAACCTACTATATTGTATAACCACAAGAATGGCCATGAGTGGTAGACTAGATAAATAAATACATTGGTGCATAGGTAAAAATGGAATATTAAAAGGCAGTACATTATCAGCAAACTAGAACTCTCTGCATCAGTATAACACAGAGGGACGATCTTACTCAGGGATAAAAGCAAACTACTCCAGATGTGACTTTGCATATATACATTTCAAAATCAGGACAAGCTAAAACATATTGTTTATGAATACATACATAAGTGATAAATCTATAAATAAAAAAACAAGTATATGATTTCAGTGAAAGTCCATTACTTGTGAGGTTTACCTTACTCAATGAAGGTGGCATCCAGGTTTCTCTACTATAAATTTATTTCCTCTCTCTTGTACTAGAGAGACATCTTGAGGAAGGTACTTTGAGACTATACAAATCCTGATTTCTCCTTCAAATTTCATTCAACTTTAGCTTCCACCTCTTGATTTTAACTTAACTGGAACAAGGAAAAGTTGTCTGTTTTCCTTATGTATGTATGTTATCTATGGATATGTTATTTTAATCTGTGAGTTAAAATCCAATATTATCTATTCGTATTTTATTGCTCAAATTGTACCAGCTTTAGACTGGCTTGCAACGTTTTTCAACAATTTTTCATTTTATTTTAAGCAACTTCCTATTTTCTGACACCACAAAATATTCCTAGTCCACCCTGTATTTTTCATACTCCAGTCTTGGAGCCAATCCCTTCTCCAGGGGCCCCTGGGTTCTTTAATTGAAGAATGAGGCTTAAAAACCAAAGATCTTGTGCCAAGTGTGCTAATTCCTACTAAGCTATAACTGCTTTTAGGTCCTCTCCACTAAGTATATGTGTATGTTAACCCATGCACATACACATTCTTCTAGGTTTCTGTATCTATAAAACTGTAGATGTATTTTAAAATATAACTTTATATTAATACTTCTGATCTTAATCTAGTACAAGTGTCATTTTAGCCAAATATGCCTTTTTCCACTAGTGAGAACACTGGATCTCACTTTCTACATTGTATTTACTTCTTTATTCAATTCTAGTAGACACATAGTTGTTTCAGATTTGCTAATCCCTATCTTTGTGCTAACACTATTGCATTGCAACCTTTATATCTACCTACTCTTGTCTTATCCTTGTAGTATCCAATCAAGATTCTGTTTTCTACAGTTACTTAATTTTAATCCTTCCAAATCCCTTTAGTGTTATTAATTTAATATATTTTGGTTCATTTGTTAGTGCTTATATTCCATTCTGAGTTCCCCCATTCTTCTTACTTTTAATAATGTGACTGTTTTGCTGGTATATGAAATATTCTTATAGTTGTAAGACTCAGTGTTATACAAAAAGACATACTCAGAAAACTGTCACTGCCTCTTCATGACTATGACTCTGATCCCATTCTTCCCTTTTTCCCATTCCCTTCTAATCCCCACTCCCAGAGATAACAGTTCTCTTTCATTTTTGGTTTTTTCTTCCTGTATATCTTTTGCACAAATGAACAAAAAAATGTATTTTCTTATGTCTTCATCATTCCCTTACAGAGGGAATCATACTATGGATACTCTTACATTTGACTTTTCACTTAACCATCTATCCTGGAATTCATTCCTTAATAGCTCATGGAGATTGTCCTTATTCATTTTTGTAGGTGCATATTACCCAACTGTGCATATGTGTCCTAATTTATTCACATTTTTATGTGAATTTTAACATTCATTCCAATATTTTACAGTTCCAAACAATGCTGCAAACTTGGGTATGCCCTCTCCCCCCATTTTATTTGTTGAATTAAATAAAAATAACAATTTATAAAATAATATATAGCCCACTTTAAGAAAAGTTTTCCAGGAAAGCTCTGTAGTAAAAGCCAAGATAATGTGATTCTTAAGAGTCCACAAAGGGGGGTCTTCTCCATCAGACAGTGATTTACAGGTGGTCTTCACAGCATTATCTTGGTTGTGCTCATACAACAACACTCCTATGAGGAAGCTGGAGAAGGGAAAATTTGTTTATTCAAAAAAAGCACTTCTTCCCCAAACCCTGTCTTCAATAATACAATCATGGTAACCTACTGATGTAGAAAAGTCCAGAATCAAGCGTTTGATTAGAGCCCAGAATTTTGGAGTAAAGGAACCAAGTATAAGCCTCCCTTTCCTTTCAGCTTTTTTACAAATCAAAAAGTTCCTCTTAGCACAGTGTCTTGTTCAAAATGGAAACGTGTAGAGTGCTCCCATTGTTTATGACTTGGAGCTTCTTAGACTTTAAAAAGCCAGTAATAGGAAGTTACTTTTTTTAGTTCGTCAGAGATTAATACACTTGAGAATATTTAATGGCTATAAAATTTAAAGAAATTGCTTCAAGAAGACTTCTCCAAATCCAACCATGTGAACTTGTACTGTAGGAAATATATTTTACATGGGGGCACCCAGCACACAGTCAAAAAGCTATGTAGATGGCACTTCCTTGGTAGTCCAGTGGTTAAGACTGTGTGCTTCCCCTGAAGGGGTGATGGTTTGATCCTTGGTCAGGAAGATAAAAACCTGCATGCCTTGAAGTGCAGGGAAAAAAAAAAGCTGTGTAGACAATTGAAACTACATGCACTGTGCTGATATTTTGTATTCTATTCTAGTTCATTAAAAGGGAAACATTTTGACCTTGAGCTACAAACTTGAGAACTTGATTTCACAACCTTTAATTCAGACCTGTAGCCTGAAAAACACGTGTTAAGAGCAAATGCTTTGAAGTCAGATAGCTGTAAGCTGGAATCCTGGATGCACTTCTTAACAGGAGTCTTCTCAGGAGAATTCAGAATTATCTGGGGCAAGACTCTGGAATCTATATTTTAAACACATTTATAACACACACACACACTTATACCAACACCCTATGTAATTCTGGTTTAACTGATAGATCAATTGGGAAATGGAACATTTTGGTGTTACTTTTATTTCAAATAAACGTTTGATGTGATAGTGGCAGATCCTTGATGTCTTCCTTAATTCTGTCAAATAGTTTTATGTTTTTAAACAAACTGCACCACAGGACATGAGCACAGGTGACTTAAAAGATCATAGAATATGAAGGATTTAAGTGCCTCAAAGTCTGATTTACTTAGGGATACATATAATAAAGTGAGGCATTTGAGAGAATTTTAATTTTAGTCTGTTTTGCTGATTTCAACTATTTAGGGGAGTGGTTTTGTTTGTCACTGAAAATGAGTATAACCCCACTGTTCTGAGATAAAATGTCCATAGAATCAGTTTCTGTAGTAACCATCAATTGATCTATTTTAGAACCTTATTCATTCCATTTTAATACATAAGAAATCATAAATTTATTTTTCAATAGCATGCACCAATTACATTGAAAATTTTTATATGGTAAGTCATTCAAAATATTAATAATTTATATGGCCTTTATATCAGATTCTGCATTAAAAATTAAACTAGACTGTTTTGAAATATTTCATTAATGTTGTATCAAATATCTGTATCCTCCTATTACAGTGGTAGAATCTATTGTGTGTGGAGGAAATTGGGGGCAATGGAACTAAAAATTAATTTGATGTCTAATGCTATGTTACAACCAGCCACACCCACAGAATTGTATCATATTGCCTTATAGCACTGGCCAAAATTTCATGTCTTTCAAGTACATGACCCGAAGATTTTGAAGACAATTCCATTCAGACCATTTTCCAGGAATAATTCCTTTAGTTGAGTTTTTCATTGCCAACATGCACTGCTTTCGGGATTGCCAACATGTGCTACCTAAACAAAACCACTTTTTTGAAGACCTTGCAAAGAATGTCTTCAGAGGACAAAGACTTAACTTGGATGATTCCTCAAAGCTCTGTGTCTGAGCAGGAACTCTGAACTTGTCATTCAATTCTGCTTGCATGATAAGTCGCTTCAGTCGTGTCCAACTCTGTGCAACCCTATGGACTGTAGCCTGCCGGGCTTCTTTGTCCATGAGATTCTCCAGGCAAGGATACTAGAATGGGTTGCATGCCCTCCTCCAAGACCATTCAACCCTACATGTAACTTATTTTCTTTTTTATGTAGCGCTGGGAAGCAGAAGGGCCTTAATCTTCATGACTGAAGCCATATTTGGTGTGTGGACTAGTCACTCATCAGCTACACAGTGAAACAGGGTCTGAGTTTCTCTAGTAATAGGGATATGTTACAATCTATACTTTCTATTTAGTTCCCCTTATGGTCAATGCCTGAATTTCAATCCTAAGAGTATATTACTATTTGATTCTGAACCACATGCCAAAAGAATCCAGCAGGACTGCAGACATATCGTCCAAGTGCACTGCCACTTCCAGTGACTTTATGGACGATATCTGTGTGTTATTTGAAAATTAATCCTTTTCCATCTGTGTACCCTATGTTTTGGATTCCCTTTCCTTCACAAATATCCTGAATTCAAGGTATCTAAAGTCCTGGAGTAGTTGTCCGAAGGAAGAGAAGCAACAGCCCCGCCCCCAACCCTTGGGAGCAGAAAGGAAGAGAATTATCCTAAGGAATTATTAAAAAATCCAGACGCGGTAGACACAAATAAAACCATGACTGCATAGGTTGATGTCCCAGGGGTCCAAAATTTAACGTCACATGTACAATAATTTGTTTAGCATTAAACTAAACCAGTTTGATGAACTCAAATGCCCTCGGCTCAATAGGCAGGACTCTCCGAGGAGCCTGTGTTACTTCCCTCACTTAAGCGCAGATTTATAATAAAAATCTTAATGCCAGTGACATGGCTTTTGGACACATAAGAACCTAAGCACTTGGAGAATCATATTTGAGAGGTCAGAAAACTCCACAGTTAAAGATCAGTGTATAATTTACTAAGAAAATAGAAAGTTTTGTTTCTCTGAGTCGAAATTTGACGAGCACAGCGGGAAATATTGCAGGTTTTTGGCATAAGGTTTTGTGCTTTCCTCATAATTTGAGACCTGCGTGAAGCCTGAGGCTTCGGGGATCACTTTCTGAGAAAAATCGGGCAATTCGATGCAGAGAATTTTGATATTTTTGGCATTTTTTGAGGTGTAACAAACACAACTCAGGATCCGAGAGGACACTCTGCGGCTGCCAGCGAGGCGGGCTGGACAGCGCACCAATCACGGCGCAGCTCCGCCCTATATAAACGGGCGGGCGCAGCGGC
>SJYA01002788.1:4557-20193 GCA_006410615.1 Neotragus moschatus
TCTGACTCTGTGACCCCATGCACTACAGCACACCAGGCTTCCCTGTCCTTCAGTGACTTCCAGAGCTTGCTCAAACTCATGTCGATTGAGTCAGTGATGCCATCCAACCATATCCTCTGTTGCCCCTTCTCCTCCCTTCAACCTTTCCCAGCATCAGAAACCATTTGGCTGGTTTTCACGTTAAATTGCTTGAGTGGCCATAGTTTTATTTAAAATGGAAATAACGATCATTGGTTGTCTTCAGTGTCTTCCCTGTCCTTCACTGACTCCCGGAGCTTGCTCAAACTCATGTCGATTGAGTCGGTGATGCCATCCAACCATCTCATCCTCTGTTGCCCCTTCTCCTGCCTTCAACCTTTCCCAGCATCAGAAACCATTTGGCTGGTTTTCACGTTAAATTGCTTGACTGGCCATAATTTTATTTAAAATGAAAATAACGATCATTGGTTGTCTTCAATGTCTTTTGCAGTGAGTTGGCTCTTTGCATCAGGTGGCTGAAGTATTGGGACTTCAGCTTCAGGGTTGATTTCTTTTAGAATTGGCTGGGTTGATCTTGCTGTCCAGGGGACTCTCCAAGGAGCTATGCTTTTTTTTTTTTTTTAAAGAAATAATAAAACTTTCAGCACAGTATTTTCTCTAATTGAAAGCTACCAAGTTAATATCATTAATTACATCCAAAAAGGGATTAAAAAAATCCCTCTAAGTTTGATTACTTTTTGACTTTAAATTGCAGGAAACTGTCAGTTGTAAATTCTGAGATAACAGGTTTTAACTAAGGATTCCTTAATAGGATAGGGTGTGTGTGTGTGTGCGCGCTCAGTTGTGCCTGACACTTTGCAACCCTGGACGGTAACCTGAACTGTAACCTGTAACACTTTACTCTGGACTGTAACCTGCCAGGCTCCTCTGTCCGTGGAATCCTCCAGGCATGAATACTGGAGTGGGTTGTGATTTCCTTCTCTAGGGGATCTTCCTGACCCAGGGATCGAACCCACAACTCCTGCATGTCCTGCATTGGCAGGCGAATTCTTTACCACTGTGCTAGCAAAGCTGTGTGTGGATTATGCGTTTATTTAAATACTTTGACAAAGTGTGTGTTAGGCAAATGGATGCATTGCTCACACATCTCCTTGGTAAAGACAGAAAGCCCTGAATGTTTCCACCCTAGGTGAAGGCAGAAGAGTGTTTAGATTTTGAAGGTTCAGAATTCCTGGAGTTGTCCCCGATAGCTCTGATATCCATGTTTTCACGGGTTAATACAATTTTGAAAGAGCAGAGAGGATTGTGGAGTAAAACATTTAAGGCTGAAGCTGTGCGCGCAGGTCTCTGCCCTTGCTGGGGACAGGGCGAGCCTGTCCTTTGAAGTTGGGAGGCAGGGACCAGATGAACCACTGGGTAAGTTGCAGAGGGGAAGCACTCGGAGTTCAAAGGCATCGCACGGAGACCCTTTGCCAAGTTTCATTTCAGAACTTTACAGCAGTCCTCAAATGGTCACAAGCTGAGAAACACTGTGAAAATCTGTTTATTTCTCAGTACCCCAGGCCGCCCTGACCCTTTGTTCTCCAGGTTATTTATGAAGGTCTTTGGGGCCATGCTGGCCGAAGATGAGAGTGGCTGGACTTCCCTGACTCGTCCTTCTCTCCTCTGTTCTTGCTGATTAACAGCGGCTGAAACTGGAGGTTGATCTGGAGGAGGGAGAATGGAGAAGCGGAGTTCTTGCTCCTTTCTCTAGCGTCAGGTTGGGATGGAGGCAGTGTTTAAGGTGGAGGGAATTGTGTATCTTCAAACATATTTTCTTGCCAATGTTGAAGACTCTCCCAAGTTTTCCTCCCTATGAATCTGGCAGCCATGGTCTCCACTCTGGAGGTCCAGTGTCTAGCTGTGCGTGCTGAGTCACGTCCAACCCTCTGCCACCCCATGGACCGTAGCCTGCCAGGCTCCTCTGTCCATGGGATTCTCCAGGCAAGAATACCAGGTTGCAGGCCCTCCTCCAGGGGATCTTCGTGACCCAGGAACGTGACCCGCCTCTCTTGTGTCTCCTGCACTGGCAAGCAGGTTCCTCACCACTAGCGCTGCCTGGAGAGGCCTGCTGCTGGGCTCAGGGAGCTCCCTGGCTCCACTGGAAGAGGGAGGGCCGTGCGGCTTGTGTGGCGTGTGACCCCCAGGGGACCCTTCTCCCTTCGGAGCTGGCCTCCTCCAGTGGGGCTGATGAAGCGTGCGTGGTTTTTGTCCCTGGGTTTTGCTTGTCTTTCCTGGGAGCCTGACCTTCCCTCTCAGTTGCAGTGATTCAGCGGGTGGTGTGGGAAGTTGGTCTTTCCATCTGTACATTTAGTGTGGGAGGATCCTGGCAGGCGCAGCTCACGCTGCTCAGGTCAGTTAGTGACGGGCTTCCAGGTATCGAGAAGGCTGCTAACAGGGTGTTGACTCCTCTGCCAACATGTATCATCTCATTTGAATAAAGGATTCAAAGCCAGACTCACTCTGTTTAGTGGGAACAGGAAGGGCAGGTGCCTGTTTGGATCATCCTTCTTGTGACTCGTCATTAACAAAATTATGACTGTCATTTAGGAACAAAGCTAGAATTTTGGCTTACTTTACCTTTCCCATGGTTAAATGATTCTAAGCCAGTTTGGCAAGATGAAGAATGCTTTAATAAGCTTCAGTGGTAATGGAGTGGCCTTTTGTGGGTTGATGATAGTCTTAAGAAAACCTTAAAAAAAAAAGGAAGCTTGGACTGACAATTCTGAATAGGTTGGAATATGTAATACATCGTGGCTCAGATGTCAAGCTTTGAGAGTCACCAGCCCCAGGAAGGCTGTCGGGCGTCTGCCTCGCCGCCCCTGGCTGCTGGCTGCAGTGGGTACCCTACCCGAAGTCATGCCTCTCATCAGCTGACTCCTAAAGTCTCACATTAAACACAAGGGATGCAGACTTTTAAAAGAAACTCCCTGAGTGACGAAGATCATAGCTGATGTGCCAGCTTTACATAGGATTATTTTTTTCAATGAAATCTTACTTAAGTGGATGCTCATGTGCCATTTATGAAAAAAAAAAAAAAAAAAGGAAAATGCCTGTTTCAGGAGAAAGAAAGTTTTTTTCCCAGAGTGGGATTTTGAGCCGTCAGTGAGTAATGCTGAAAGCCAAACAGTAATAAATGACGTAGTTTACTCAAGTACTTAGCAGTGTACATGTGTACATGTATATGTAAGTCTTTCGGGCTCTGGCAGAAGTGCTGTTGTAAACTGAATTTGTTCAGAGTGAGGGCAAAGGATCAGGTGGCTTTGGCGGCATCAATTTCTCCAAAGCATCTTTTTGTTTCAAATGTTTAATTAAAAAAAAAAAAAGGTTGCATAAAATTCCTTAAGCTACTTGGTAGTTATACAAGCTGTTTAAATAGTGTATCTATTTGAGAAAATATTTACAGAACCTTTTAAATAAACAGATGTTCACTCAGATACCTAAAAACTGTGTTGGAACATTTTCATTCATGGGTTTTGTAAAGACTTTTACTTGTTCACTAGTGTTAATCATTCTTTAAAGATTTGTTTCAGTTTTAGTTTTATGCAGTGACACTTAGCTGATGCCAGAAATGGGTTAGATTAAGAAAACATTTTCTGTCTTAACATAAAATTGGTTTCTGTGGGGTGATGCCGTGGCGGGTGTTGGGGCCTGATTAGTTGAGAGAGTAAAATCAGCTTTTAGTTTTATGACGGAGCGAACCACATAGGAGCACCCCTCAGCCCCACAGCCTCACCTGCTGGGCCAGCCCTGGCCGCCTTGCTCCAGACCCACCCCGGCGTCTGATGGGGGAGAGCGAGAGTGCTAGTCTCTTAGTCCTGTCTGACTCTTTGTGACCCCTTGCGACCCCATGGACTGTAGCCCGTCAGGCTCCTCTGTCCATGGGATCCTTCAGGCAAGAATACTGGAGTGGGCCCCTTCTCCGGGGATTGTCCCGACCCGGGTCTCCTGAATCGCAGGCGGATTCCTCCCCGTCTGAGCCACCAAGGAGACCTGGGCATCAGTGGGACTGTGGGGCTGTGTGAGAGGCACCTTCCTTCAGCCTCCAGAGTCTCCACTTCAGGGAGGCTGGTGGAGGTCGGCTGATGCAAGATCCTGGGCATTGATGTCAAAGGCCTCTCGGAGTCTGGCCCTACGGGGTGTTTTTGGTGTCCTGTTGAGTGTAATTCTCTTTGGTATGTGAGTGATGTTATCCCTACCAGAAAAATGATTTCTCCTCGGGAGATATTCAGATGCCTGCCTTTTTTCCCCTCAAAATACTGTTAACTTCAAAATTATCTTCTTAGCTGATGTAGGAAGTGACAACCCACTGCAGTATTCTTGCCTAGGAAATCCCTTGGACTGAGGAGCCTGGTGGGCTACAGTCCATGGGGTCGCAAAGAGGTGGACATGACTGAGCGACTGAGCATATATCGTCTTAAGAGTTTTTTTCTTTTTAATTTCACTTGACAAATTAGTTGTGCCAGTGGTAGCATTTTCTGCAGTCTTTTGAGGGCAGGGCTAAGAAATAGAATTTTATTAATTTTGGTTGTGCATTTTAATTAATTTTGATAATGAAAATTTTTGTCATTAAATTTGGTCATCAGAGTTCTGCTCCAGTATCCTTGATCTACAAAAATAGAATCTTTATACAGTACACACCCGTGTACTGTAGGAGAAGGGGACAGAGTGAGCAGGCCTGTTATGGAAAGTTTTACCTGGATTGTTCTGGGCTGCCATCTCTCGCGCACACTTAGGGCTCCACGTCTTTGAGAAAGCCACACTGCCTGTTTTAGGATTGTCTGTGGATTCAGGTGGGACTTGATGCTGGTGGTGAAAAAGAGGGTGTTACTGACACCTGGGAATTTGGACATCTCTTGTGTTGACAAAAAAGTTTCAGCGAGAGCTCAGAAATCCTCATCTGTGCCGATAACTCAGCATAACCTCAAAGGGGTGGCCTGGAAAGGGGAGGCCTTGGTGAGACGGGAAAGCGCCTTTCACCCTCTGTGCTGTTGAAGAAGAAATCAGATTCACTAGGGCCTCTGGAGCGGAAGCAGGCAGGAGGTACCTGGGGGTGCTGGTCAGGGGCAGCTTTCTCACAGTGACCGTGACCTTGATGGGCAGTGGCTGGGATGCCCGCCTGAAGGAGAGGATGGTCAGAGGTCACCGGCGGTCCTGCACCCGGGGGCCCTGCGTTCCGTGGCAGGAGCCGGCCTGCTACTGATGCGGGTACGCCGCTCCCGTGGCTGACTCGTACTGGACGACCTGTCCAAGCGGGTGCCCTGCTGGCCAGTCGGCGGGGACCAGGTCCCCATGAGGCCATCGCTGGATGCAGGCGAGATTCCGAGCCGCAGGTGAGGCGGCCTCTGTCCGCCAGGAGCCTGGTGACGAGGCAGCAGTCACAACACGTGCTTCTCGTGCGTCACGTGGGTGACTCACAGACTGACGCGGGACCTGTCGTGGAAACACAGAGGCTTTATGGCTGAGGTTGTCTGCAGCGGGTGGACGGTGCTTCAGTGTGGTTTCAAATCAGCTGTGAGTAGCACTGCCCTAGGACACGATGGCCTTGACAGAGTGGAAGGAGAAGGGCATGAGAGGCTGTCCCGGCTGCCCCCTCGGACGCCCCTGGCGTCCTCTGCTTCCTGCCTGCCCTCACCTCCAGACCCGTCCGTGTCGTGCTTCTCAGCCTTTGCTGTTCAGTCACCAAGTCGTGTTAGGCTCTTTGAGACCCCACAGACTGCAGCATGCCAGCCCTCCCTGTCCATCACTAACTCCCGGAGTTTGCCGAAACTCACATTCATCGAGTCGGTAATGCTATCCAACTATCTCATCCTCTGTTTTCCCCTTCTCCTCCTGCCTTCAATCTTTCCCAGCATCAGGGTCTTCTCAAATGAGTCAGTTCTTCCATCAGGTGGCCAAAATATTGGAGCTTCAGCTTCAGCATCAGTCCTTCCAGTGAGAATTCAGGACTGATTTCCTTTAAGACTGACTGCTTGGACCTCCTTGCTGAGCCTCCCCTGTCCTGCAGACAGGGCTCCAGGTGGAGCTGGAGTCCAGTCCGAGCCCGAGCCAGGCCCTGACACCTTACAGCCCATGCTTGTGACGCCAGCTGCATCGATCACTCCACGGCCACGCCGGCCTAGTTGCTGGGGGACACATCGCTACCTCTGCTCCCCGCATCTTCTGTGTGGGTGTCTGGGGCAGGGGTGCAGTGTGCGGGGTTCCTTTGACCGTGGTGCCTTTTCAGACCCTGCGCCGGGGGCCGTGTTATCTGTCATCTGCTGGCCTACCGTTGCCTTGGCCCCGGGAAACCGTTCACCAACCACGTCCTGGGAAACTTCATGTGCACGGATCCTGTTCACACTTGAGCTTTGGGCTGGAAATGTCTTCAAGGAACAGGGGGCGGATGTACATCACAGAGTTTGCTGCGGGGCCGTGAGGGTGTGGCACCGTCACCCGTGGCTGAACAAGTTCTATGTTCTCCGGGGGTCACAGTGTGCACACATGCACTCATGGGCACGCACATGTATGTGCACACACACACTTGCACACAGTGTTGATCCCAGGATCTTTGAGGCTGGAGGGGGTGGTAGGGCAGTGACTGGGGTCCCCTGGGCTGGCAGTGAGGCCATACAGGGAGCGTCCCCGTGTCTACCTGCAAGGAAAGAGATGAGGGAAATGTCCACCACGGGCCTTACTTTGCTCCTGCCGTTTGCTGAGCTGTGTCTCAGGCAAGTTCCCAGGGGTCGGTCTGTTCCCCTGGGTGCTTTGCAGAAGCTTCCGGGAGGGGCAAAAGGTCTGTGTGCTCAGCCTGGCCAGCTGCCCTTGGCAGAGCAGAGAGGGGTGATTTCAGCCTCAGGCCTGGTGCCCCGGGTGTGTTCTGGGACCTTACGGGCGAGCAGGCCATGCGGGACTTGCAGGGGTCCTAACCTCATGCAGGGACCTATGTGGATGCTGGGACCTGCGTGGATGCTCAGCCATGGAGCAGTGGTTCCAAAAGCACGTGACTGTGCTGGGTGGTCGTGTGGTTTTTCCCAGATTCTATAAATAGTATCAAAAATTTCACTTTTTGCAGCTATGTGTTTTAGGTTTGGTGTGTATGTTTCCTGGAAACCCTGAAGTCTCTTGACGTCTGTGAGTAGAATAGGAAGCGGGGACCCGGTGTTCCCGCCTGTGTAGCTCACGGTGGGGCTGGGCTCGGCCATGCTAAGGTGGTCAGGGTGTGGATCACTATGCTCAGCTTCTAAAAATATCCTCAACACACACACACACACTTTCTCCTTTCAAAGAACGGTATATTCACTGGGCTTCGAATTCTGGACTTTGTCATTGTCTGGTTGTGGGAAAGGGAGAGAGTTCTCAGGACTTGAGGTCACGTGGCAGCTACCTGCTGAGCCAGCAGCCGCCCCAGTGGTCCCCCAGCCCAGACACACAGCCGTTCTCTTGTGGGAGGCTGCGCCTGCGTGAGCCTGTGTGTGCAGGGCCGTGTGTGCACCGTGTCCGCGTGTGTGGCTGGGCGTGCATCTGCGCACGCGTGGCTGTGACTGTGTGGCCGTGTGAGTGCGTGCTCACGGGTCATCTCTGTGCCTGGAGGAGGGAAGGATGGAGACAGACAGACAGGGAGGGAGCGGGCCGGGTGGTTGCCTGGCAAATAACGCAGGCTTCAGTCCGCCAGGACCGGTGTGTCTCTGCAGTGCCATGTAAACTGTAAGCTGCCGCACCTGGAGCGAAGCGGAGGCTATCAGTGACGGGTGGTGGAAGCCCAGCAGCCTGGCACAGGGTTTTTACGTCAGAGCGCAGACGTGGCATCAGGGGCTGCGGTTCTGAAAAGTGGGTCTAGGTCCCAGAATCTGGACGTCGGATAAGCGGTGACTTTTCAGGTCACTTCCTGTTTCACGTCTTACTGTTGTTCGGGCCTAACTCAGCCGTTCCGGGGAGGATCCGGGGCCCTGTCCCCAAAGGGGCCTCGGGGGCAGGGTCCTGCCCTCATGTGAGTGCCGGGGGAGAACACAAGTCAGAGGTCACAGGGCAGCTGGAGTGGAGGACTCGGGGGAGCTTCTGGGCCCTGGTGCGTGGCTGGGCTGCTGCCTTCATCACGGAGCTCCGTGAGGGCCGCATGTGTGCGCCACTCACCACGTGAACCCGGCCAGAGCACCGCAGCCACGCCTGGGTTTTGTTAGAGAGAGAATGCATTGGTTAGTATTGACCTGTCTGGGGCTGAATGAAAGTGATGACCAGTTGTGTTTGTTGACCCCTGCTCTCCTCCCCCTTTTGTTTCTCCATGCCGGTGGGTGAGTTATTTCAGGCTGGGTGGCTTGATCCCAAAGTTGCAGGTCCCCTTGGACAGCCCTGGAGGGAACAGCTAGGCCAGTGGAGGTGGAGTTTGCCCGAGGGCCCTTTCTTTGGAGTTCAGCTCATAGAATGTTGGAAAACCCTTTTAATCCTTAGATTCACGGCTCCTGCTTAGCCAGCGAGCTCCTGGAAAACAATCACAGAAATATGATATTGCAACTCCTTCTTAAAATAGAAATATGACTAAAGGATTGAGAAAATAAACATTAGTAAGTGGGGCTTTCCCGAGATTGTTCTCTGCGGCATAGGTCCATTGGGGCTGTCATTCTTTGTCTAGATTTTTAAGTAACTGGATAAATTGAAGGGGAGCTTATACAAGTCAAGGAGAAACCCAAAGATATGTATGCAAGAAAGGGGAATACAGTTATTTCCTCTATCAAAAAAGGGGAGAAAATGAAAGCTAAGGTATGGAGAAGTACATGAAGAATAAATGTATATATACCTTGATTTTGCATTTTAATTACAAAGTTTAACTACAAACCATTATACTGCAGCCTGCTTGAGAGTTCAGAAACAGTTTAGTGATGTGACTTGGAAAGATTTGCTGCAATTACTAAGTAAAATATAAACGAATTCTTTCCACTCAGTGTCTCTGATGGGCTGAAACGTTTGAAATTTATTATTTATAAAGTAGCTTGAACTCCTCATGTGAGCAATACAGAAAGTCTCTATTTTGTATTCACACATGTGTAACCATCAAAGGCTCCAGGACCCCGGTGCCCAGCTTCTGGTTGGGATGAAATGACTCAGCAGACAAGCCGGCGCTGCTTAGGTAGCATCTCCGTGGCTCCTTCTCTGGGGTCAAGGCTCTGAATTCGCAGGTAACCCCGTGCAAGGCCAGGACCACCCTTGTACACATTGGCTGGAGCCCTAAGAGAAAAGATGAGGAGTGAGCCAGGAAGGGGTGTTTCCTGCATACAGTCAGGTTCATGAAATAATAAAATTTTCACTTTGCAGGTGTGTAGATGACAAGTCCTGCAAAGTGCTGCTGGGAAACTGTGTCCCTGGACCATGCAGCCCCCGCCCCCCACTCTGAGTGCACATACAACAGCACTTCAGGCGTGAAAAGAATTTTGATTTTGATATAGACAGCGGTTCTGTGGGTGGAAAGACGTGAAAAAGTCAGGCCCCGTCATGCCTCTTTTGGGCCAGATCCCCTGTGAGGTGCTGCTTTTCTGTGCGTTTTTGTCCAGAAACTGGACATTCGACAGTGCTGCCTTACAGTCTGAGCCTCACAGTCCAAAGCGGTAGATCCGTCATTTTAGCTAAGTTCATTTTAGCCAGATCATTCAAGCGCATCACTGGTTTAAAGCTGTGCACATTTTCTCCTCTGAAATTACTGGTGACCTTTAAGACCTTTGGATGAACCCCTTTTATCCATTTCAGTTACGTACTGTACTTTGAGGAGAAAACTGCGTGATTGTACTGATGCACACTCTAAGCGAGTTCTCCGCGTCCCTGCGTCCCTGCTTGGCTCGCTGGACCTGAATATTCTGTTTAAAGGTCAATGCCGCCTTGGCCCCTTCTGAAAGCCAGGCCGCGCGCGCCCTCTGCTGGCCAGGCTCCCGCACGGCGCCGGAAGCCGCGCCCCTCCCCCGCGGCCGGCGCCGGGCCCCGCGGGCTTTGTTCTGCAGATCGGCGTGTGTCCCTCGTTGCCTCGGAAGGCGGGGCTGAGAAATAGCCCTGGTTTCCTAAAGAGGGTCATTATAGTTCGTTCGTAAATGCACAGAATGCGAGTCTTGTATTCTGGGATAGTTAAGCAGCAGAACTTTCCAACCATGCAACTGCTAGTGTGTATCCGCAGTCCCTGTTACATGTTGGAGATTTGCAGGTCCCCTCTCTTCTGCAGTCTTGATCCGACTTGGCTCTCGTAAAACGCAAAGGTTGTCAGGACACAGGTGGTTTGAGTGGGGTGGGTTCCTTGTAGAGGTTGAAGGGCAGTTCCGGATGCCCTGCCCTTAAGGAAGCTTTGGGGAACAAGTTTCACATGCGAGGCTCCCCTGGGCTCCTTCCTCTCCCTCAGCGACAGTTTAAAATCTAAAGTGATAGAAACACCTTCTTTCACCAGTTCCTTTAGCTTTAACATGCTTCCTTATGGTAATCGATTTCCTTTCTGTTTGCCTTTGTAAAGTGGAAATATTCAGTATTCTTAAGAGCGAGGCTTGTAAAGTTTTGTGGTTTCTTTTTACTTTTATATTTGATTGCTGGCTGCTGCTAAGTCACTTCAGTCTTGTCTGACTCTGTGCAACCCCATAGACCTTTGTCAAATGGACAACTTACGGTTTCCTGTTAGGATTTGGAGTTGAAGGAGGGTGTATAAAAGGTACAGTAGCCATGAAAATATTAATGGACTTGAATTCTGTTCACTTCAGCATAGATCTGATTTTTTCAAAACTACACCATTGACCCGAGTGACATATTGTTATGGTTGTGTCAATGAGGAAGCAGTAAGTTCTTGACTTCTAGAATGTGACTGTTTTATGGCAGGACACACTGCTGTCCATTAACTGGAAGCTTTGGGTGGACACACGAGACATTTGATCAACCTCTAAAATGTTGAGTCTGTAATCTCTGAACAGGAATCTTCTTAAGAAAGTTATATCCCAGATTGCAAGTGTTAAGTTTTCTTTTGGCACCTGGTTACTTGGTTTAGTCAGAAGTCCTGTATTTAATCTGCAACTTTTTTTCTTTAGAAATCAAAATCTGGCTTCTAGAGTGCTAAGATATTTATTGAATACATGTTTTTCCATAAACGCAAATAAGTTACAGTTTTGCGAGTTATTTACGTGAATAGATTACTGGAAATGAAAACTTGCACACTGCATTCAGTCAGCAGAAAAAGGAGCAAGAACAATTTAGGGAATAAAATATTTGTTCGTGTATAAAATATTTAAGCGTGATTATTCAGTTGTCATTGTTCTAGTTCTGTTTGGTTTCCTTATCACTGAGACCTTATAATATTATTATTGTTGTTCACATTGCATGTGTAACGAGTGAGAAACCTTTGAGAAAGAATGCTTGTCTTAAAGAGACACTTTTCTGACTGTTGGACCAAATCGTCCTGGAGAGATACTGGGCCATCAGAAGTGGTTTCTGCGCTGTTCGCTGTGGAAACAAAGCCTGTGCTTTTACAAAGGGCAGTGAGGCTGAGCTGGGACTTTGGCTTTATTGCTGGTGTCTTCTCCGGCCTGGAAGCCTGGCGATTCCTTGTTTGCTGTGGCCCCTCCTCCAGCGGCCTCGCAAGTAGGCCAGTTGGTCACGTGCTCTCCTGGGTGCCCTCTGTGATGGCAGACATGCCACGTGTCTTCGCCCCTCACTGATTTTCCCTTTATTCTCCTAGAAGGAGAACTTCCCCATCGAACCAGCCCGGGGCAGGATTTTCAGCATTTCCTTTGCTTCACTTGCACAGAAAGCTTATTAAATCGTGTTTGATAATTGAAAAGCCCCATGGATGTTGTAGCTGAAACTTTTTCTTAAGTCATTTTTGCGTTGTATCCAAGATATGCTGTGATAATGATAATTCTCCCCACTGCATCTCATTGAGAATCAGTGTTTCTGAGACAGTTTTAGCTGAAATATCTTTTCAGGGACTCTTCCCCGCGCCCCACCCCTAGACACCTGTGTGGTTTTCTCTTTGTTACTTTCTTGCGTTTCAGATGGGTAACTCTCAAGTTTCAGTTAAACCAGGATGTGATGCGAAATGGCTCTCATTTCTCTTACATCATCTTACCTTTTATTCTGCCCTGTGTTTATATTTGTCCCTTTTAAGGCAGGGTAAACCATTATTAAAGAAGGCTCTTTTGAGAAATATTTTAAAACGGATGTTCTTGCTGTCACAAGTTTTTGGTAACTGGTAATAGTTGCAGAAGTTACTGGGAACTCACAAATATTAAAAAATTAAAATAACTGCTGAAATCTCACAATTAGTTTTTACAAAGATGTGTGTATGTGGTTTTTATTTCTCTTGGTGAGGAGCTCGGGCCCCGTAGCTGTGGCTCCAGGGTGCAGGCTCGGTAGTTGTGGTGTCCCGGCTTAGCTGTTCTGAGGCACGTGGGATCTTGCCGGACCAGGGGTCAAACCAGTGTCCCTTGCATTGCAGGGTGGATTCCTAACCTCCAGACCACCAGAGAAGCCCTCAAAATTACTTTAAACACAAGGGTTCTTCATTGTGGGAATTCTCAGGCTCACAGTGGTTGGGATCTTTTATCTTTGTGGGGAGGGTTACTGTATGTTCCAGACACAGCTCAAATCACTAGAATAATTTGTATTTTCTGTCTCAAGAACCTCCTCACTGTCCCCACCCCCCCATACACTAGTTTGGTGGATCTTTTTTTTTTTTTTTCTCCCCATGAAGAGGAACAGCTTGGAAGGGGCATCCTTACAGCCTTTGGGGTAGGGAGACCCTGTTACCTGAGCTTGGGGTTTGCTGTCCTCCCTGAGCACCAGCTGCCATTTAGGGGCGTCACTCCAGGTGTTGGGCCTCCCAGGTGGCTCAGTGGTAAAGAATCCTCTGGCAGTGTAGGAAACACAGGAGACTCAAGCGCAATCCTTGGGTTGGGAAGATCCCCTGGGGTAGGAAATGGCAACCCACTGCAGTATTTATTCTTGCCTGGAAGATCCCATGGACAGAGGAGCCTGATGGGCTGCAGTCCATGGGGTCGCAAAGAGTTGAACATGACTGAGCAATTGGGTGCACGCGTGCTCACACACACACACACACACACACACGCACACTGCAGACACTACATCTGGGTTTTAAGGAAGGGAGTGGGACTGCTAGCCGAATCTCCCCCTCACATTGCTCCAGGGTCGCCTCCTGGGCAGTAGGGGCTGCAGGGGAGAATCTCTCCCGAGCCCTTGGCTGCTCTGCCATGTTTTATTGCATCACCATGTGTGTGCACCTCCTCTTTTGGAGAGAAAGTCTGTCTTCTGGACTTGCAGACCTGAAGTCTTTTGGGGACTGATATGAAAAGTTCTAGAAACTTGCTGCGCACGCGAGGCTCAGCTCTTCCCCTTACGAGCCCCTGACCCAAGGATGGTTCAGCATTTGAGACAGTCAAGCTGAGTTTACCCCAGAGCAGCTGCTTCTCCCCCAACAGCCACTGGACAGGGTCACTCCCATCCTCTGGGCCCCTCCCTTGGCAGGGTGCAGCAGGTGGGCGAGGGCTCCATCACCCACCGCGAGGCCTTCCGAAGCCATGTGGCCTGCGTGAGCCTCCAGGCAGGCCCCGGGGGGTGGAAGTGGGGTCACCACTCAGGCAGGGGCACTGTTTCTCTGGGGCATTTCCCCTCCCTGCCACCCCGAGAAGCAGGTCGGGGGAGAGGTGAGGGGAGGGATGGCAAGACCTGGGCTTACGGGACAGTCATGGGGCCTGTCCTGGGCCAGACCAGTGGTCCATAGTTTCTGAAGCAGTCACAGGCTCCCTGGGGGTGCAGTGAGGGGAGAACACTCTTTCCTGGCCCTGCCTCTGTGTGACCACGGGCTGAAAGTTTCGGAAAGCCCTATCTGTCATAAAGAAGTCCTTATTTCTGTGTTTCAGTACAGCTCGTCCCTGTCTGTTAACTAGTAGTGATGTAGTTACATGTCACTAGATAGGCAGCTATGTTATCTTCCTTTGCATTCTACTGAGTCGCTTAATTGAGAAATAAATGTTAAACAACACTGCTTTGCCCTCAAGTTTGGTCTGCCCTTAAGAGAGAGCTGCTGATCCATCCGGGCACTGGATCGCACTGTTTCTGAGCTCCAGCGGCTCCTCTCTGCAGGGCACAGGGCAGTTTGGGTGAGCTCAGCAGCCTCCGGTCCTGATGAGAAGCACTAACATCACACTTTGCGTTTCGATCCTCCAGGGGCAGAGCCACACCGCTGCTGCTTCCCAGAAGACGTCTCCTTGGCCACGCTCTCCAACGGAGACCAAAGTCACACACTTGGAAACAGGCCATCAGGAAGAGTGGCTGGGGAGCCTGGCGCGGGGATCGTGGCCCGCGTGTCTGTGCTTGAAAGCAGCAGCAGGGACGCTCCCAGGAGACCCGAGCTGCCTCGGTGTTCTGTGGACTTGAAGACGCCAGCATGTGGCCCCCAGCAGGAGGGCCCGGGCCCCAGGGACGTGGCTGACCTCCCTCCATGCCCAGCCCAGTCGGCAGGTCTGCAGCCGCCCTCTGAGAGCCAGGCCACCTACCCCCGGGAGAGGCCGCCGGATTTGCACACCAAGGAGCACCCCACGGCGGGGAAGCGGGCACCAGCCCCAGACCTGGTCCCACTGGACCTGAGCGAGCGGTCCTCGCGGGACGACCCCGGCCGCCGGGAGCCGGCCTCCTCGCTGCAGGCGGCGCTGGCCGTGCACCCATGTCCCTACTGCAGCCATAAGACCTACTACCCCGAGGTACTCTGGATGCACAAGCGTGTCTGGCACCGGGTCAGCGGCCAGGCCATGGCCCCACAGTGGACTCAGCCCAACGGCTACAAGAGCATCAGGAGCAACCTGGTGTTCCTGGCCCGGAGCGGACGCACAGGTCCCCCGCCCGCCCTCGGGGGCAAGGAGTGCCAGCCTCTGCCCATTGCCCGGTTCACCCGCACCCAGGTGCCAGGCGGAGTGCCGGGCCCCAAAGGCAGCCCCTCGCCCCTGGGGGTGCCCACGAAAGCCACCAGCCTGCCCCAGAGCAAGGAGAGCCACCCCAGGGCGCCCTGTGCGCTCTGGACGGCCGGCCCTGACGGGACCCGGCAGACCCGGCCTGGCTCTGGCCCAGAGCAGCCTCCGCCCAGGCCCAAACAGGAGACCAGCCCCAGACCCGGGCCTGCGGGAGGCAGTGGGGGCTTCAGCAGGAGCGCCACCCCGACACCCACCGTCATCACCCGGGCGGGCCCCCAGGCCCCTGCCAGCAGCAGGCAGGTGGCGGGCCTCGGGCCCCCAAATAAGCACAGTGCCCCGGACCCCCCCAAAGCCAAATTCAGCCCTCAGCCTCAGGGTCAGCCACACGGGAAAGGCGACGGGGGCGCCCCTCTACCTCCCCAGGAGCCCCCCTCCAAGTCCGGCTCCAGAGGGCCCGCAGCCCCTCAGGGCCCACCCGCCCCGCACCCCGTCAAGCAGGAGCCGGCGTCCGAGGGCCCCGAGAAGCGCCTGGACCTCCTCAGCATCTTCAAGACGTACATCCCGAAGGACCTGGCTTCCCTTTACCAGAGCTGGGGCGCCAGCAGCCCTTTGCTCGAGCGCAGAGGTGAGAGCTGCGGCCCCGCCTGCCTGCCCCCAGGACCTCAGGGAGCCCCCCCGCCCCCCAGGACCTCAAGGAGTC